>JAECXG010000649.1:0-202788 GCA_018152135.1 Drosophila paulistorum
CAAATTGCGGACTTTTATAAAAATTAATACTGTGGACAAACTGCGGAGTTTTTTAAAAATTGAGAACTGTGGACAAACTGCGGATTTTTATTAAAATTGAGAACTGTGGACAAACTGTGGACTTTTATAAAAATTAATACTGTGGACAAACTGCGGACTTTTATAAAAATTAATACTGTGGACAAACTGTGGACTTTTATAAAAATTAATACTGTGGACAAACTGCGGAGTTTTTTAAAAATTGAGAACTGTGGACAAGCTGTGGGTTTTTTTAAAAATTGAGAACTGTGGACTTTTATAAAAATTAATACTGTGGACAAACTGTGGACTTTTACAAAAATTAATACTGAGGACAAACTGCGGACTCTTATAAAAATTAATACTGTGGACAAACTGCGGACTTTTATAAAAATTAATACTGAGGACAAACTGTGGACTTTTATAAAAATTAATACTGAGGACAAACTGTGGACTTTTATAAAAATTAATACTGTGGACAAACTGTGGACTTTTACAAAAATTAATACTGAGGACAAACTGTGGACTTTTATAAAAATTAATACTGAGGACAAACTGTGGACTTTATAAAAATTAATACTGTGGACAAACTGTGGACTTTTATAAAAATTAATACTGTGGACAAACTGCGGACTTTTTTTAAAAATTGAGAACTGTGGACAAACTGCGGACTTTTATAAAATTAATACTGTGGACAAACTGTGGACTTTTATAAAAATTAATACTGAGGACAAACTGCGGACTTTTATAAAAATTAATACTGTGGACACACTGCGGACTTTTATAAAAATTAATACTGTGGACAAACTGCGGACTTTTATAAAAATTAATACTGTGGCCCAACTGCGGACTTTTATAAAAATTAATACTGTGGACAAACTGTGGACTTTTATAAAAATTAATACTGAGGACAAACTGTGGACTTTTATAAAAATTAATACTGAGGACAAACTGTGGACTTTTATAAAAATTAATACTGTGGCCCAACTGCGGACTTTTATAAAAATTAATACTGTGGACAAACTGTGGACTTTTACAAAAATTAATACTGAGGACAAACTGCGGACTCTTATAAAAATTAATACTGTGGACAAACTGCGGACTTTTATAAAAATTAATACTGAGGACAAACTGTGGACTTTTATAAAAATTAATACTGTGGACAAACTGTGGACTTTTACAAAAATTAATACTGAGGACAAACTGTGGACTTTTATAAAAATTAATACTGAGGACAAACTGTGGACTTTTATAAAAATTAATACTGTGGACACACTGCGGACTTTTATAAAAATTAATACTGTGGACAAACTGCGGACTTTTATAAAAATTAATACTGTGGCCCAACTGCGGACTTTTATAAAAATTAATACTGTGGACAAACTGTGGACTTTTACAAAAATTAATACTGAGGACAAACTGTGGACTTTTATAAAAATGAATACTGAGGACAAACTGCGGACTTTTATAAAAATTAATACTGAGGACAAACTGCGGACTCTTATAAAAATTAATACTGTGGACAAACTGCGGACTTTTATAAAAATTAATACTGTGGACAAACTGTGGACTTTTATAAAAATTAATACTGTGGACAAACTGTGGACTTTTATAAAAATTAATACTGTGGACAAACTGTGGACTTTTATAAAAATTGAGAACTGTGGACAAACTGTGGACTTTTATTAAAATTAATACTGTGGACAAACTGCGGAGTTTTTTAAAAATTGAGAACTGTGGACAAACTGTGGACTTTTATAAAAATTAATACTGAGGACAAACTGCGGACTTTTATAAAAATTAATACTGTGGACAAACTGCGGACTTTTTTAAAAATTGAGAACTGTGGACAAACTGCGGATTTTTTTAAAAATTAATACTGTGGACAAACTGTGGACTTTTATAAAAATTGAGAACTGTGGACAAACTGTGGACTTTTTTAAAAATTGAGAACTGTGGACAAATTGCGGACTTTTATAAAAATTAATACTGTGGACAAACTGTGGACTTTTATAAAAATTGAGAACTGTGGACAAACTGTGGACTTTTATTAAAATTAATACTGTGGACAAACTGCGGAGTTTTTTAAAAATTGAGAACTGTGGACAAACTGTGGACTTTTTTAAAAATTGAGAACTGTGGACAAACTGTGGACTTTTATAAATATTAATACTGAGGACAAACTGCGGACTTTTATAAAAATTAATACTGTGGACAAACTGCGGACTTTTATAAAAATTAATACTGTGGACAAACTGTGGACTTTTATTAAAATTGAGAACTGTGGACAAACTGTGGACTTTTATAAAAATTAATACTGAGGACAAACTGCGGACTTTTATAAAAATTAATACTGTGGACAAACTGTGGACTTTTATTAAAATTGAGAACTGTGGACAAACTGCGGACTTTTATAAAAATTGATACTGTGGACAAACTGCGGACTTTTATTAAAATTGAGAACTGTGGACAAACTGTGGACTTTTATAAAAATTAATACTGTGGACAAACTGCGGACTTTTTTAAAAATTAATACTGTGGACAAACTGTGGACTTTTATTAAAATTGAGAACTGTGGACAAACTGCGGACTTTTATAAAAATTAATACTGTGGACAAACTGCGGACTTTTTAAAAATTGAAAACTGTGGACAAACTGCGGATTTTTTTTAAAAATTGAGAACTGTGGACAAACTGCGGATTTTTTTAAAAATTAATACTGTGGACAAACTGTGGACTTTTATAAAAATTAATACTGTGGACAAACTGCGGACTTTTATAAAAATTAATACTGTGGACAAACTGCGGACTTTTTTAAAAATTGAGAACTGTGGACAAACTGTGGACTTTTATAAAAATTAATACTGTGGACAAACTGTGGACTTTTATTAAAATTGAGAACTGTGGACAAACTGCGGACTTTTATAAAAATTAATACTGTGGACAAACTGTGGACTTTTATAAAAATTAATACTGTGGACAAACTGTGGACTTTTTTAAAAATTAATACTGTGGACAAACTGTGGACTTTTACAAAAATTAATACTGAGGACAAACTGTGGACTTTTATAAAAATTAACACTGTGGACAAACTGTGGACTTTTTTAAAAATTGAGAACTGTGGACAAACTGTGGACTTTTATAAAAATTAATACTGTGGACAAACTGCGGACTTTTATAAAAATTAATACTGTGGACAAACTGCGGACTTTTATTAAAATTAATACTGTGGACAAACTGTGGACTTTTATTAAAATTGAGAACTGTGGACAAACTGTGGACTTTTATAAAAATTAATACTGAGGACAAACTGCGGACTTTTATAAAAATTAATACTGTGGACAAACTGTGGACTTTTATTAAAATTGAGAACTGTGGACAAACTGCGGACTTTTATAAAAATTAATACTGTGGACAAACTGCGGACTTTTATTAAAATTGAGAACTGTGGACAAACTGTGGACTTTTATAAAATTAATACTGTGGACAAACTGCGGACTTTTTTAAAAATTAATACTGTGGACAAACTGTGGACTTTTATTAAAATTGAGAACTGTGGACAAACTGCGGACTTTTATAAAAATTAATACTGTGGACAAACTGCGGACTTTTTTAAAAATTGAAAACTGTGGACAAACTGCGGATTTTTTTAAAAATTGAGAACTGTGGACAAACTGCGGATTTTTTTAAAAATTAATACTGTGGACAAACTGTGGACTTTTATAAAAATTGAGAACTGTGGACAAACTGTGGACTTTTTTAAAAATTGAGAACTGTGGACAAACTGTGGACTTTTATAAAAATTAATACTGTGGACAAACTGCGGGCTTTTATAAAAATTAATACTGTGGACAAACTGCGGACTTTTATAAAAATTAATACTGTGGACAAACTGTGGACTTTTATTAAAATTGAGAACTGTGGACAAACTGTGGACTTTTATAAAAATTAATACTGAGGACAAACTGCGGACTTTTATAAAAATTAATACTGTGGACAAACTGTGGACTTTTATTAAAATTGAGAACTGTGGACAAACTGCGGACTTTTATAAAAATTAATACTGTGGACAAACTGCGGACTTTTATTAAAATTGAGAACTGTGGACAAACTGCGGACTTTTATAAAAATTAATACTGTGGACAAACTGCGGACTTTTTTTAAAAATTGAAAACTGTGGACAAACTGCGGATTTTTTTTTAAAAATTGAGAACTGTGGACAAACTGCGGATTTTTTTTAAAAATTAATACTGTGGACAAACTGTGGACTTTTATAAAAATTAATACTGTGGACAAACTGCGGACTTTTATAAAAATTAATACTGTGGACAAACTGCGGACTTTTTTAAAAATTGAGAACTGTGGACAAACTGTGGACTTTTATAAAAATTAATACTGTGGACAAACTGTGGACTTTTATTAAAATTGAGAACTGTGGACAAACTGCGGACTTTTATAAAAATTAATACTGTGGACAAACTGTGGACTTTTATAAAAATTAATACTGTGGACAAACTGTGGACTTTTTTAAAAATTAATACTGTGGACAAACTGTGGACTTTTACAAAAATTAATACTGAGGACAAACTGTGGACTTTTATAAAAATTAACACTGTGGACAAACTGTGGACTTTTTTAAAAATTGAGAACTGTGGACAAACTGTGGACTTTTATAAAAATTAATACTGTGGACAAACTGTGGACTTTTATAAAAATTAATACTGTGGACAAACTGTGGACTTTTATAAAAATTAATACTGTGGACAAACTGCGGACTTTTATAAAAATTAATACTGTGGACAAACTGCGGACTTTTATAAAAATTAATACTGTGGACAAACTGTGGACTTTTATAAAAATTAATACTGTGGACAAACTGTGGACTTTTATAAAAATTAATACTGTGGACAAACTGTGGACTTTTATAAAAATTAATACTGTGGACAAACTGTGGACTTTTATTAAAATTGAGAACTGTGGACAAACTGTGGACTTTTATAAAAATTAATACTGTGGACAAACTGCGGACTTTTATAAAAATTAATACTGTGGACAAACTGTGGACTTTTATAAAAATTAATACTGAGGACAAACTGTGGACTTTTATAAAAATTAACACTGTGGACAAACTGTGGACTTTTTTAAAAATTGAGAACTGTGGACAAACTGTGGACTTTTATAAAAATTAATACTGTGGACAAACTGTGGACTTTTATAAAAATTAATACTGTGGACAAACTGTGGACTTTTATAAAAATTAATACTGTGGACAAACTGCGGACTTTTATAAAAATTAATACTGTGGACAAACTGCGGACTTTTATAAAAATTAATACTGAGGACAAACTGTGGACTTTTTTAAAAATTAATACTGTGGACAAACTGTGGACTTTTACAAAAATTAATACTGAGGACAAACTGTGGACTTTTATAAAAATTAACACTGTGGACAAACTGTGGACTTTTTTAAAAATTGAGAACTGTGGACAAACTGTGGACTTTTATAAAAATTAATACTGTGGACAAACTGTGGACTTTTATAAAAATTAATACTGTGGACAAACTGTGGACTTTTATAAAAATTAATACTGTGGACAAACTGCGGACTTTTATAAAAATTAATACTGTGGACAAACTGCGGACTTTTATAAAAATTAATACTGTGGACAAACTGTGGACTTTTATAAAAATTAATACTGTGGACAAACTGTGGACTTTTATAAAAATTAATACTGTGGACAAACTGTGGACTTTTATAAAAATTAATACTGAGGACAAACTGTGGACTTTTATTAAAATTGAGAACTGTGGACAAACTGTGGACTTTTATAAAAATTAATACTGAGGACAAACTGCGGACTTTTATAAAAATGAATACTGTGGACAAACTGCGGACTTTTTTAAAAATTGAGAACTGTGGACAAACTGTGGACTTTTATAAAAATTAATACTGTGGACAAACTGCGGACTTTTTTTAAAAGTTGAGAACTGTGGACAAACTGTGGACTTTTATAAAAATTAATACTGTGGACAAACTGTGGACTTTTATTAAAATTGAGAACTGTGGACAAACTGTGGACTTTTATAAAAATTAATACTGTGGACAAACTGTGGACTTTTTTAAAAATTGAGAACTGTGGACAAACTGTGGACTTTTATAAAAATTAATACTGTGGACAAACTGCGGACTTTTATAAAAATTAATACTGTGGACAAACTGCGGACTTTTATAAAAATTAATACTGTGGACAAACTGTGGACTTTTATAAAAATTAATACTGTGGACAAACTGTGGACTTTTATAAAAATTAATACTGTGGACAAACTGCGGACTTTTATAAAAATTAATACTGTGGACAAACTGCGGACTTTTATAAAAATTAATACTGTGGACAAACTGCGGACTTTTTTAAAAATTGAGAACTGTGGACAAACTGTGGACTTTTATAAAAATTAATACTGTGGACAAACTGTGGACTTTTATTAAAATTGAGAACTGTGGACAAACTGTGGACTTTTATAAAAATTAATACTGTGGACAAACTGCGGACTTTTATAAAAATTAATACTGTGGACAAACTGTGGACTTTTATAAAAATTAATACTGTGGACAAACTGTGGACTTTTATAAAAATTAATACTGAGGACAAACTGCGGACTTTTATAAAAATTAATACTGTGGACAAACTGTGGACTTTTATTAAAATTAATACTGTGGACAAACTGTGGACTTTTATAAAAATTAATACTGAGGACAAACTGCGGACTTTTATAAAAATTAATACTGTGCACAAACTGCGGACTTTTTTAAAAATTAATACTGTGGACAAACTGTGGACTTTTACAAAAATTAATACTGAGGACAAACTGCGGACTTTTATAAAAATTAATACTGTGGACAAACTGTGGACTTTTATAAAAATTAATACTGTGGACAAACTGTGGACTTTTATTAAAATTAATACTGTGGACAAACTGTGGACTTTTATAAAAATTAATACTGAGGACAAACTGCGGACTTTTATAAAAATTAATACTGTGGACAAACTGTGGACTTTTACAAAAATTAATACTGAGGACAAACTGCGGACTTTTATAAAAATTAATACTGTGGACAAACTGTGGACTTTTTATAAAAATTAATACTGTGGACAAACTGTGGACTTTTATTAAAATTAATACTGTGGACAAACTGTGGACTTTTATTAAAATTGAGAACTGTGGACAAACTGCGGACTTTTATAAAAATTAATACTGTGGACAAACTGTGGACTTTTATAAAAATTAATACTGAGGACAAACTGCGGACTTTTATAAAAATTAATACTGTGGACAAACTGCGGACTTTTATAAAAATTAATACTGTGGACAAACTGTGGACTTTTATAAAAATTAATACTGTGGACAAACTGCGGACTTTTTTTAAAAATTGAGAACTGTGGACAAACTGTGGACTTTTATAAAAATTAATACTGTGGACAAACTGTGGACTTTTATTAAAATTGAGAACTGTGGACAAACTGTGGACTTTTATAAAAATTAATACTGTGGACAAACTGTGGACTTTTATAAAAATTAATACTGAGGACAAACTGCGGACTTTTATAAAAATTAATACTGTGGACAAACTGCGGACTTTTTAAAAAATTGAGAACTGTGGACAAACTGTGGACTTTTATAAAAATTAATACTGTGGACAAACTGTGGACTTTTATAAAAATTAATACTGAGGACAAACTGCGGACTTTTATAAAAATTAATACTGTGGACAAACTGCGGACTTTTTTAAAAATTGAGAACTGTGGACAAACTGTGGACTTTTATAAAAATTAATACTGTGGACAAACTGTGGACTTTTATTAAAATTGAGAACTGTGGACAAACTGTGGACTTTTATAAAAATTAATACTGTGGACAAACTGTGGACTTTTATAAAAATTAATACTGAGGACAAACTGCGGACTTTTATAAAAATTAATACTGTGGACAAACTGCGGACTTTTTTAAAAATTGAGAACTGTGGACAAACTGTGGACCTTTATAAAAATTAATACTGAGGACAAACTGCGGACTTTTATAAAAATTAATACCGTGGACAAACTGTGGACTTTTACAAAAATTAATACTGAGGATAAACTGCGGACTTTTATAAAAATTAATACTGTGGCCCAACTGTGGACTTTTACAAAAATTAATACTGAGGACAAACTGCGGACTTTTATAAAAATTAATACTGTGGACAAACTGTGGACTTTTATAAAAATTAATACTGAGGACAAACTGCGGACTTTTATAAAAATTAATACTGTGGACAAACTGCGGACTTTTTTAAAAATTGAGAACTGTGGACAAACTGTGGACTTTTATAAAAATTAATACTGAGGACAAACTGCGGACTTTTATAAAAATTAATACTGTGGACAAACTGCGGACTTTTATAAAAATTAATACTGTGGACAAACTGTGGACTTTTATTAAAATTGAGAACTGTGGACAAACTGTGGACTTTTATAAAAATTAATACTGAGGACAAACTGCGGACTTTTATAAAAATTAATACTGTGGACAAACTGCGGACTTTTATAAAAATTAATACTGTGGACAAACTGTGGACTTTTATAAAAATTAATACTGTGGCCCAACTGCGGATTTTTATAAAAATTAATACTGAGGACAAACTGCGGACTTTTATAAAAATTAATACTGTGGACAAACTGTGGACTTTTACAAAAATTAATACTGAGGACAAACTGCGGACTTTTATAAAAATTAATACTGTGGACAAACTGTGGACTTTTATAAAAATTAATACTGAGGACAAACTGCGGACTTTTATAAAAATTAATACTGTGGACAAACTGTGGACTTTTACAAAAATTAATACTGAGGACAAACTGTGGACTTTTATAAAAATTAATACTGTGGACAAACTGTGGACTTTTATAAAAATTAATACTGTGGCCCAACTGCGGACTTTTATAAAAATTAATACTGAGGACAAACTGCGGACTTTTATAAAAATTAATACTGTGGACAAACTGTGGACTTTTACAAAAATTAATACTGAGGACAAACTGCGGACTTTTATAAAAATTAATACTGTGGACAAACTGCGGACTTTTATAAAAATTAATACTGTGGACAAACTGTGGACTTTTATAAAAATTAATACTGTGGACAAACTGTGGACTTTTATAAAAATTAATACCTCTCGACAAACTGCGGACTTTTTTAAAAATTAATACTGTGGACAAACTGCGGACTTTTATAAAAATTGAGAACTGTGGACAAACTGTGGACTTTTATTAAAATTGAGAACTGTGGACAAACTGCGGACTTTTATAAAAATTAATACTGTGGACAAACTGCGGACTTTTTTAAAAATTGAGAACTGTGGACAAACTGCGGATTTTTTTAAAAATTAATACTGTGGACAAACTGCGGACTTTTATAAAAATTGAGAACTGTGGACAAACTGCGGACTTTTTTAAAAATTGAGAACTGTGGACAAACTGTGGACTTTTATAAAAATTAATACTGTGGACAAACTGCGGACTTTTATAAAAATGAATACTGTGGACAAACTGTGGACTTTTATAAAAATTAATACTGTGGACAAACTGCGGACTTTTATAAAAATTAATACTGTGGACAAACTGTGGACTTTTATAAAAATTAATACTGTGGACAAACTGTGGACTTTTATAAAAATTAATACTGTGGACAAACTGTGGACTTTTATAAAAATTAATACTGTGGACAAACTGTGGACTTTTATTAAAATTGAGAACTGTGGACAAACTGTGGACTTTTATAAAAATTAATACTGTGGACAAACTGTGGACTTTTATAAAAATTGAGAACTGTGGACAAACTGTGGACTTTTATAAAAATTAATACTGTGGACAAACTGCGGACTTTTATAAAAATTAATACTGTGGATAAACTGTGGACTTTTTTAAAAATTAATACTGTCGACAAACTGTGGACTTTTATAAAAATTAATACTGTGGACAAACTGTGAACTTTTATAAAAATTAATACTGTGGACAAACTGCGGACTTTTATAAAAATTAATACTGTGGACAAACTGTGGACTTTTATAAAAATTAATACTGTGGACAAACTGTGGACTTTTATAAAAATTAATACTGTGGACAAACTGTGAGTTTTTTTAAAAATTGAGAACTGTGGACAAATTGCGGACTTTTATAAAAATTAATACTGTGGACAAACTGCGGAGTTTTTTAAAAATTGAGAACTGTGGACAAACTGCGGACTTTTATAAAAATTAATACTGTGGACAAACTGTGGACTTTTATAAAAATTAATACTGTGGACAAACTGTGGACTTTTATAAAAATTAATACTGTGGACAAACTGTGGACTTTTATAAAAATTAATACTGTGGACAAACTGTGGACTTTTATAAAAATTAATACTGTGGACAAACTGCGGACTTTTATAAAAATTAATACTATGGACAAACTGTGGACTTTTACAAAAATTAATACTGAGGACAAACTGCGGACTTTTATAAAAATTAATACTGTGGACAAACTGTGGACTTTTATAAAAATTAATACTGTGGACAAACTGTGGACTTTTATTAAAATTGAGAACTGTGGACAAACTGCGGACTTTTATAAAAATTAATACTGTGGACAAACTGTGGACTTTTATAAAAATTAATACTGTGGACAAACTGTGGACTTTTATAAAAATTAATACTGTGGACAAACTGCGGACTTTTTAAAAATTAATACTGTGGACAAACTGTGGACTTTTATTAAAATTGAGAACTGTGGACAAACTGTGGACTTTTATAAAAATTAATACTGTGGACAAACTGCGGACTTTTTATAAAAATTAATACTGTGGACAAACTGTGGACTTTTACAAAAATTAATACTATGGACAAACTGTGGACTTTTACAAAAATTAATACTGAGGACAAACTGTGGACTTTTATAAAAATTAATACTGTGGACAAACTGTGGACTTTTATAAAAATTAATACTGTGGACAAACTGTGGACTTTTATAAAAATTAATACTGTGGACAAACTGTGGACTTTTATAAAAATTAATACTGTGGACAAACTGCGGACTTTTATAAAAATTAATACTATGGACAAACTGTGGACTTTTACAAAAATTAATACTGAGGACAAACTGCGGACTTTTATAAAAATTAATACTGTGGACAAACTGTGGACTTTTATAAAAATTAATACTGTGGACAAACTGTGGACTTTTATTAAAATTGAGAACTGTGGACAAACTGCGGACTTTTATAAAAATTAATACTGTGGACAAACTGTGGACTTTTATAAAAATTAATACTGTGGACAAACTGTGGACTTTTATAAAAATTAATACTGTGGACAAACTGTGAGTTTTTTTAAAAATTAAGAACTGTGGACAAATTGCGGACTTTTATAAAAATTAATACTGTGGACAAACTGCGGAGTTTTTTAAAAATTGAGAACTGTGGACAAACTGTGGACTTTTATAAAAATTAATACTGTGGACAAACTGTGGACTTTTATTAAAATTGAGAACTGTGGACAAACTGTGGACTTTTATAAAAATTAATACTGTGGACAAACTGCGGACTTTTATAAAAATTAATACTGTGGACAAACTGTGGACTTTTACAAAAATTAATACTGTGGACAAACTGTGGACTTTTATAAAAATTAATACTGTGGACAAACTGTGGACTTTTACAAAAATTAATACTGTGGACAAACTGTGGACTTTTATTAAAATTGAGAACTGTGGACAAACTGTGGACTTTTATAAAAATTAATACTGTGGACAAACTGCGGACTTTTATAAAAATTAATACTGTGGACAAACTGTGGACTCTTACAAAATTTAATACTGTGGACAAACTGTGGACTTTTATAAAAATTAATACTGTGGACAAACTGCGGACTTTTATTAAAATTGAGAACTGTGGACAAACTGTGGACTTTTATAAAAAATAATACTGTGGACAAACTGTGGACTTTTATTAAAATTGAGAACTGTGGACAAACTGTGGACTTTTACAAAAATTAATACTGAGGACAAACTGCGGACTTTTATAAAAATTAATACTGTCGACAAACTGTGGACTTTTACAAAAATTAATACTGAGGACAAACTGCGGACTTTTATAAAAATTAATACTGAGGACAAACTGCGGACTTTTATAAAAATTAATACTGTCGACAAACTGTGGACTTTTATAAAAATTAATACTGTGGACAAACTGTGAACTTTTATAAAAATTAATACTGTGGACAAACTGTGAGTTTTTTTAAAAATTGAGAACTGTGGACAAATTGCGGACTTTTATAAAAATTAATACTGTGGACAAACTGCGGACTTTTATTAAAATTGAGAACTGTGGACAAACTGTGGACTTTTATAAAAATTAATACTGTGGACAAACTGTGGACTTTTATAAAAATTAATACTGTGGACAAACTGTGGACTTTTATAAAAATTAATACTGTGGACAAACTGTGAGTTTTTTTAAAAATTGAGAACTGTGGACAAATTGTGGACTTTTATAAAAATTAATACTGTGGACAAACTGTGGACTTTTATTAAAATTGAGAACTGTGGACAAACTGTGGACTTTTATAAAAATTAATACTGTGGACAAACTGTGGACTTTTATTAAAATTGAGAACTGTGGACAAACTGTGGACTTTTACAAAAATTAATACTGAGGACAAACTGCGGACTTTTATAAAAATTAATACTGTCGACAAACTGTGGACTTTTACAAAAATTAATACTGAGGACAAACTGCGGACTTTTATAAAAATTAATACTGAGGACAAACTGCGGACTTTTATAAAAATTAATACTGTCGACAAACTGTGGACTTTTATAAAAATTAATACTGTGGACAAACTGTGAACTTTTATAAAAATTAATACTGTGGACAAACTGTGAGTTTTTTAAAAATTGAGAACTGTGGACAAATTGCGGACTTTTATAAAAATTAATACTGTGGACAAACTGCGGACTTTTATTAAAATTGAGAACTGTGGACAAACTGTGGACTTTTATAAAAATTAATACTGTGGACAAACTGTGGACTTTTATAAAAATTAATACTGTGGACAAACTGTGGACTTTTATAAAAATTAATACTGTGGACAAACTGTGGACTTTTATAAAAATTAATACTGTGGACAAACTGTGAGTTTTTTTAAAATTGAGAACTGTGGACAAACTGTGGACTTTTATAAAAATTAATACTGTGGACAAACTGTGGACTTTTATTAAAATTGAGAACTGTGGACAAACTGCGGACTTTTATAAAAATTAATACTGTGGACAAACTGTGGACTTTTATAAAAATTAATACTGTGGACAAACTGTGGACTTTTACAAAAATTAATACTGAGGACAAA
This sequence comes from Drosophila paulistorum, assembly GCA_018152135.1. Taxonomy (NCBI): domain Eukaryota; kingdom Metazoa; phylum Arthropoda; class Insecta; order Diptera; family Drosophilidae; genus Drosophila; species Drosophila paulistorum. The sequence goes on from JAECXG010000649.1 coordinate 13,438, forward strand.
CTGCGGACTTTTATAAAAATTAATACTGTCGACAAACTGTGGACTTTTATAAAAATTAATACTGTGGACAAACTGTGAACTTTTATAAAAATTAATACTGTGGACAAACTGCGGACTTTTATAAAAATTAATACTGTGGACAAACTGTGGACTTTTATAAAAATTAATACTGTGGACAAACTGTGGACTTTTATAAAAATTAATACTGTGGACAAACTGTGAGTTTTTTTTTTAAAATTGAGAACTGTGGACAAATTGCGGACTTTTATAAAAATTAATACTGTGGACAAACTGCGGACTTTTATTAAAATTGAGAACTGTGGACAAACTGTGGACTTTTATAAAAATTAATACTGTGGACAAACTGTGGACTTTTATTAAAATTGAGAACTGTGGACAAACTGTGGACTTTTATAAAAATTAATACTGTGGACAAACTGTGGACTTTTACAAAAATTAATACTGTGGACAAACTGTGGACTTTTACAAAAATTAATACTGAGGACAAACTGTAGACTTTTATAAAAATTAATACTGAGGACAAACTGTGGACTTTTATAAAAATTAATACTGTGGACAAACTGTGGACTTTTATAAAAATTAATACTGTGGACAAACTGCGGACTTTTTTAAAAATTGAGAACTGTGGACAAACTGCGGACTTTTATAAAAATTAATACTGTGGACAAACTGTGGACTTTTATAAAAATTAATACTGTGGCCCAACTGCGGACTTTTATAAAAATTAATACTGAGGATAAACTGTGGACTTTTATAAAAATTAATACTGTGGACAAACTGTGGACTTTTATAAAAATTAATACTGTGGACAAACTGTGAACTTTTATAAAAATTAATACTGTGGACAAACTGTGAACTTTTATAAAAATTAATACTGTGGACAAACTGCGGACTTTTATAAAAATTAATACTGTGGACAAACTGTGGACTTTTATAAAAATTAATACTGTGGACAAACTGTGGACTTTTATAAAAATTAATACTGTGGACAAACTGTGAACTTTTATAAAAATTAATACTGTGGACAAACTGTGGACTTTTATAAAAATTAATACTGTGGACAAACTGTGAGTTTTTTTAAAAATTGAGAACTGTGGACAAATTGCGGACTTTTATAAAAATTAATACTGTGGACAAACTGTGAACTTTTATAAAAATTAATACTGTGGACAAACTGTGGACTTTTATAAAAATTAATACTGAGGATAAACTGTGGACTTTTATAAAAATTAATACTGTGGACAAACTGTGGACTTTTATAAAAATTAATACTGTGGACAAACTGTGAACTTTTATAAAAATTAATACTGTGGACAAACTGTGAACTTTTATAAAAATTAATACTGTGGACAAACTGCGGACTTTTATAAAAATTAATACTGTGGACAAACTGTGAACTTTTATAAAAATTAATACTGTGGACAAACTGCGGACTTTTATAAAAATTAATACTGTGGACAAACTGTGGACTTTTATAAAAATTAATACTGTGGACAAACTGTGGACTTTTATAAAAATTAATACTGTGGACAAACTGTGAGTTTTTTTAAAAATTGAGAACTGTGGACAAATTGCGGACTTTTATAAAAATTAATACTGTGGACAAACTGCGGACTTTTATTAAAATTGAGAACTGTGGACAAACTGTGGACTTTTATAAAAATTAATACTGTGGACAAACTGTGGACTTTTATTAAAATTGAGAACTGTGGACAAACTGTGGACTTTTATAAAAATTAATACTGTGGACAAACTGTGGACTTTTACAAAAATTAATACTGTGGACAAACTGTGGACTTTTATAAAAATTAATACTGTGGACAAACTGCGGACTTTTATAAAAATTAATACTGAGGACAAACTGTGGACTTTTATAAAAATTAATACTGAGGACAAACTGTGGACTTTTATAAAAATTAATACTGTGGACAAACTGTGGACTTTTATAAAAATTAATACTGTGGCCCAACTGCGGACTTTTATAAAAATTAATACTGAGGATAAACTGTGGACTTTTATAAAAATTAATACTGTGGACAAACTGTGGACTTTTACAAAAATTAATACTGAGGACAAACTGCGGACTTTTATAAAAATTAATACTGTGGACAAACTGTGGACTTTTATAAAAATTAATACTGTGGACAAACTGCGGACTTTTATAAAAATTAATACTGTGGACAAACTGTGGACTTTTATAAAAATTAATACCTCTCGACAAACTGCGGACTTTTATAAAAATTAATACTGTGGACAAACTGCGGACTTTTATAAAAATTAATACTGTGGACAAACTGCGGACTTTTATAAAAATTAATACTGTGGACAAACTGTGGACTTTTATAAAAATTAATACTGTGGACAAACTGTGGACTTTTATAAAAATTAATACCTCTCGACAAACTGCGGACTTTTTTAAAAATTAATACTGTGGACAAACTGCGGACTTTTATAAAAATTGAGAACTGTGGACAAACTGCGGACTTTTATTAAAATTGAGAACTGTGGACAAACTGTGGACTTTTATAAAAATTAATACTGTGGACAAACTGTGGACTTTTATTAAAATTGACAACTGTGGACAAACTGCGGACTTTTATAAAAATTAATACTGTGGACAAACTGCGGACTTTTTTAAAAATTGAGAACTGTGGACAAACTGCGGATTTTTATAAAAATTAATACTGTGGACAAACTGTGGACTTTTATAAAAATTAATACTGTGGACAAACTGTGAGTTTTTTTAAAAATTGAGAACTGTGGACAAATTGCGGACTTTTATAAAAATTAATACTGTGGACAAACTGCGGACTTTTATTAAAATTGAGAACTGTGGACAAACTGTGGACTTTTATAAAAATTAATACTGTGGACAAACTGTGGACTTTTACAAAAATTAATACTGTGGACAAACTGTGGACTTTTATAAAAATTAATACTGTGGACAAACTGTGAACTTTTATAAAAATTAATACTGTGGACAAACTGCGGACTTTTATAAAAATTAATACTGTGGACAAACTGTGGACTTTTATAAAAATTAATACTGTGGACAAACTGTGGACTTTTATAAAAATTAATACTGTGGACAAACTGTGAGTTTTTTTTAAAATTGAGAACTGTGGACAAATTGCGGACTTTTATAAAAATTAATACTGTGGACAAACTGCGGACTTTTATTAAAATTGAGAACTGTGGACAAACTGTGGACTTTTATAAAAATTAATACTGTGGACAAACTGTGGACTTTTATTAAAATTGAGAACTGTGGACAAACTGTGGACTTTTATAAAAATTAATACTGTGGACAAACTGTGGACTTTTACAAAAATTAATACTGTGGACAAACTGTGGACTTTTACAAAAATTAATACTGAGGACAAACTGTAGACTTTTATAAAAATTAATACTGAGGACAAACTGTGGACTTTTATAAAAATTAATACTGTGGACAAACTGTGGACTTTTATAAAAATTAATACTGTGGACAAACTGCGGACTTTTTTTAAAAATTGAGAACTGTGGACAAACTGCGGACTTTTATAAAAATTAATACTGTGGACAAACTGTGGACTTTTATAAAAATTAATACTGTGGCCCAACTGCGGACTTTTATAAAAATTAATACTGAGGATAAACTGTGGACTTTTATAAAAATTAATACTGTGGACAAACTGTGGACTTTTATAAAAATTAATACTGTGGACAAACTGTGAACTTTTATAAAAATTAATACTGTGGACAAACTGTGAACTTTTATAAAAATTAATACTGTGGACAAACTGCGGACTTTTATAAAAATTAATACTGTGGACAAACTGTGGACTTTTATAAAAATTAATACTGTGGACAAACTGTGGACTTTTATAAAAATTAATACTGTGGACAAACTGTGAACTTTTATAAAAATTAATACTGTGGACAAACTGTGGACTTTTATAAAAATTAATACTGTGGACAAACTGTGAGTTTTTTTAAAAATTGAGAACTGTGGACAAATTGCGGACTTTTATAAAAATTAATACTGTGGACAAACTGTGAACTTTTATAAAAATTAATACTGTGGACAAACTGTGGACTTTTATAAAAATTAATACTGAGGATAAACTGTGGACTTTTATAAAAATTAATACTGTGGACAAACTGTGGACTTTTATAAAAATTAATACTGTGGACAAACTGTGAACTTTTATAAAAATTAATACTGTGGACAAACTGTGAACTTTTATAAAAATTAATACTGTGGACAAACTGCGGACTTTTATAAAAATTAATACTGTGGACAAACTGTGAACTTTTATAAAAATTAATACTGTGGACAAACTGCGGACTTTTATAAAAATTAATACTGTGGACAAACTGTGGACTTTTATAAAAATTAATACTGTGGACAAACTGTGGACTTTTATAAAAATTAATACTGTGGACAAACTGTGAGTTTTTTTAAAAATTGAGAACTGTGGACAAATTGCGGACTTTTATAAAAATTAATACTGTGGACAAACTGCGGACTTTTATTAAAATTGAGAACTGTGGACAAACTGTGGACTTTTATAAAAATTAATACTGTGGACAAACTGTGGACTTTTATTAAAATTGAGAACTGTGGACAAACTGTGGACTTTTATAAAAATTAATACTGTGGACAAACTGTGGACTTTTACAAAAATTAATACTGTGGACAAACTGTGGACTTTTATAAAAATTAATACTGTGGACAAACTGCGGACTTTTATAAAAATTAATACTGAGGACAAACTGTGGACTTTTATAAAAATTAATACTGAGGACAAACTGTGGACTTTTATAAAAATTAATACTGTGGACAAACTGTGGACTTTTATAAAAATTAATACTGTGGCCCAACTGCGGACTTTTATAAAAATTAATACTGAGGATAAACTGTGGACTTTTATAAAAATTAATACTGTGGACAAACTGTGGACTTTTACAAAAATTAATACTGAGGACAAACTGCGGACTTTTATAAAAATTAATACTGTGGACAAACTGTGGACTTTTATAAAAATTAATACTGTGGACATACTGCGGACTTTTATAAAAATTAATACTGTGGACAAACTGTGGACTTTTATAAAAATTAATACCTCTCGACAAACTGCGGACTTTTATAAAAATTAATACTGTGGACAAACTGCGGACTTTTATAAAAATTAATACTGTGGACAAACTGCGGACTTTTATAAAAATTAATACTGTGGACAAACTGTGGACTTTTATAAAAATTAATACTGTGGACAAACTGTGGACTTTTATAAAAATTAATACCTCTCGACAAACTGCGGACTTTTTTAAAAATTAATACTGTGGACAAACTGCGGACTTTTATAAAAATTGAGAACTGTGGACAAACTGCGGACTTTTATTAAAATTGAGAACTGTGGACAAACTGTGGACTTTTATAAAAATTAATACTGTGGACAAACTGTGGACTTTTATTAAAATTGAAAACTGTGGACAAACTGCGGACTTTTATAAAAATTAATACTGTGGACAAACTGCGGACTTTTTTAAAAATTGAGAACTGTGGACAAACTGCGGATTTTTTTTTAAAATTAATACTGTGGACAAATCGTGGACTTTTTTAAAAATTGAGAACTGTGGACAAACTGTGGACTTTTATAAAAATTAATACTGTGGACAAACTGCGGACTTTTATAAAAATGAATACTGTGGACAAACTGTGGACTTTTATAAAAATTAATACTGTGGACAAACTGCGGACTTTTATAAAAATTAATACTGTGGACAAACTGTGGACTTTTATAAAAATTAATACTGTGGACAAACTGTGGACTTTTATAAAAATTGAGAACTGTGGACAAACTGTGGACTTTTATAAAAATTAATACTGTGGACAAACTGCGGACTTTTATAAAAATTAATACTGTGGACAAACTGTGGACTTTTATAAAAATTAATACTGTGGACAAACTGTGGACTTTTATAAAAATTAATACTGTGGACAAACTGTGGACTTTTATAAAAATTAATACTGTGGACAAACTGTGGACTTTTATTAAAATTGAGAACTGTGGACAAACTGTGGACTTTTATAAAAATTAATACTGTGGACAAACTGTGGACTTTTATAAAAATTGAGAACTGTGGACAAACTGTGGACTTTTATAAAAATTAATACTGTGGACAAACTGCGGACTTTTATAAAAATTAATACTGTGGACAAACTGTGGACTTTTATAAAAATTAATACTGTCGACAAACTGTGGACTTTTATAAAAATTAATACTGTGGACAAACTGTGAACTTTTATAAAAATTAATACTGTGGACAAACTGTGGACTTTTATAAAAATTAATACTGTGGACAAACTGTGGACTTTTATTAAAATTGAGAACTGTGGACAAACTGTGGACTTTTATAAAAATTAATACTGTGGACAAACTGCGGAGTTTTTTAAAAATTGAGAACTGTGGACAAACTGCGGACTTTTATTAAAATTGAGAACTGTGGACAAACTGTGGACTTTTATAAAAATTAATACTGTGGACAAACTGTGGACTTTTATTAAAATTGAGAACTGTGGACAAACTGTGGACTTTTATAAAAATTAATACTGTGGACAAACTGCGGACTTTTATAAAAATTAATACTGTGGACAAACTGTGGACTTTTATAAAAATTAATACTGTGGACAAACTGTGGACTTTTATAAAAATTAATACTGTGGACAAACTGTGGACTTTTATTAAAATTGAGAACTGTGGACAAACTGTGGACTTTTATAAAAATTAATACTGTGGACAAATTGTGAACTTTTATAAAAATTAATACTGTGGACAAACTGTGGACTTTTATAAAAATTAATACTGTGGACAAACTGTGGACTTTTATAAAAATTAATACTGAGGACAAACTGTGGACTTTTATAAAAATTAATACTGAGGACAAACTGTGGACTTTTATAAAAATTAATACTGTGGACAAACTGTGGACTTTTATTAAAATTGAGAACTGTGGACAAACTGTGGACTTTTATAAAAATTAATACTGTGGACAAACTGTGGACTTTTATAAAAATTAATACTGTGGACAAACTGCGGACTTTTTTAAAAATTAATACTGTGGACAAACTGTGGACTTTTATAAAAATTAATACTGTGGACAAACTGCGGACTTTTTTAAAAATTAATACTGTGGACAAACTGTGGACTTTTACAAAAATTAATACTGAGGACAAACTGTGGACTTTTATAAAAATTAATACTGAGGACAAACTGCGGACTTTTATAAAAATTAATACTGTGGACAAACTGTGGACTTTTACAAAAATTAATACTGAGGACAAACTGTGGACTTTTATAAAAATTAATACTGAGGACAAACTGTGGACTTTTATAAAAATTAATACTGTGGACAAACTGTGGACTTTTATAAAAATTAATACTGTGGACAAACTGCGGACTTTTTTTAAAAATTGAGAACTGTGGACAAACTGCGGACTTTTATAAAAATTAATACTGTGGACAAACTGTGGACTTTTATAAAAATTAATACTGAGGACAAACTGCGGACTTTTATAAAAATTAATACTGTGGAGAAACTGTGGACTTTTACAAAAATTAATACTGAGGACAAACTGTGGACTTTTATAAAAATTAATACTGTGGACAAACTGTGGACTTTTATAAAAATTAATACTGTGGCCCAACTGCGGACTTTTATAAAAATTAATACTGTGGACAAACTGTGGACTTTTACAAAAATTAATACTGAGGACAAACTGTGGACTTTTATAAAAATTAATACTGAGGACAAACTGCGGACTCTTATAAAAATTAATACTGTGGACAAACTGCGGACTTTTATAAAAATTAATACTGAGGACAAACTGTGGACTTTTATAAAAATTAATACTGTGGACAAACTGTGGACTTTTACAAAAATTAATACTGAGGACAAACTGTGGACTTTTATAAAAATTAATACTGAGGACAAACTGTGGACTTTTATAAAAATTAATACTGTGGACAAACTGCGGACTTTTTAAAAATTGAGAACTGTGGACAAACTGCGGACTTTTATAAAAATTAATACTGTGGACAAACTGTGGACTTTTATAAAAATTAATACTGAGGACAAACTGCGGACTTTTATAAAAATTAATACTGTGGACAAACTGTGGACTTTTATAAAAATTAATACTGTGGACAAACTGTGGACTTTTATAAAAATTAATACTGTGGACAAACTGTGGACTTTTATAAAAATTAATACTGTGGACAAACTGTGGACTTTTTTAAAAATTGAGAACTGTGGACAAACTGTGGACTTTTATAAAAATTAATACTGTGGACAAACTGTGGACTTTTACAAAAATTAATACTGAGGACAAACTGTGGACTTTTATAAAAATTAATACTGAGGACAAACTGCGGACTTTTATAAAAATTAATACTGTGGACAAACTGTGGACTTTTTTTTAAAAATTGAGAACTGTGGACAAACTGTGGACTTTTATTAAAATTAATACTGTGGACAAACTGCGGACTTTTATAAAAATTAATACTGTGGACACACTGCGGACTTTTATAAAAATTAATACTGTGGACAAACTGCGGACTTTTATAAAAATTAATACTGAGGACAAACTGTGGACTTTTATAAAAATTAATACTGAGGACAAACTGCGGACTTTTATAAAAATTAATACTGTGGACAAACTGTGGACTTTTACAAAAATTAATACTGAGGACAAACTGCGGACTCTTATAAAAATTAATACTGTGGACAAACTGCGGACTTTTATAAAAATTAATACTGAGGACAAACTGTGGACTTTTATAAAAATTAATACTGTGGACAAACTGTGGACTTTTACAAAAATTAATACTGAGGACAAACTGTGGACTTTTATAAAAATTAATACTGAGGACAAACTGTGGACTTTTATAAAAATTAATACTGAGGACAAACTGTGGACTTTTATAAAAATTAATACTGTGGACAAACTGTGGTCTTTTATAAAAATTAATACTGTGGACAAACTGTGGACTTTTACAAAAATTAATACTGAGGACAAACTGTGGACTTTTATAAAAATTAATACTGAGGACAAACTGTGGACTTTTATAAAAATTAATACTGAGGACAAACTGTGGACTTTTACAAAAATTAATACTGAGGACAAACTGCGGACTCTTATAAAAATTAATACTGTGGACAAACTGCGGACTTTTATAAAAATTAATACTGAGGACAAACTGCGGACTCTTATAAAAATTAATACTGTGGACAAACTGCGGACTTTTATAAAAATTAATACTGAGGACAAACTGCGGACTTTTATAAAAATGAATACTGTGGACAAACTGCGGACTTTTATAAAAATTAATACTGTGGACAAACTGTGGACTTTTACAAAAATTAATACTGAGGACAAACTGCGGACTTTTATAAAAATTAATACTGTGGACAAACTGTGGACTTTTATAAAAATTAATACTGTGGCCCAACTGCGGACTTTTATAAAAATTAATACTGTGGACAAACTGTGGACTTTTACAAAAATTAATACTGAGGACAAACTGTGGACTTTTATAAAAATTAATACTGAGGACAAACTGCGGACTCTTATAAAAATTAATACTGTGGACAAACTGCGGACTTTTATAAAAATTAATACTGTGGACAAACTGTGGACTTTTATAAAAATTAATACTGAGGACAAACTGTGGACTTTTATAAAAATTAATACTGTGGACAAACTGTGGACTTTTATAAAAATTAATACTGTGGACAAACTGTGGACTTTTACAAAAATTAATACTGAGGACAAACTGTGGACTTTTATAAAAATTAATACTGTGGACAAACTGTGGACTTTTATAAAAATTAATACTGTGGACAAACTGCGGACTTTTATAAAAATTAATACTGTGGACAAACTGTGGACTTTTACAAAAATTAATACTGAGGACAAACTGTGGACTTTTATAAAAATTAATACTGAGGACAAACTGCGGACTCTTATAAAAATTAATACTGTGGACAAACTGCGGACTTTTATAAAAATTAATACTGAGGACAAACTGCGGACTTTTATAAAAATGAATACTGTGGACAAACTGCGGACTTTTATAAAAATTAATACTGTGGACAAACTGTGGACTTTTACAAAAATTAATACTGAGGACAAACTGTGGACTTTTATAAAAATTAATACTGTGGACAAACTGTGGACTTTTATAAAAATTAATACTGTGGCCCAACTGCGGACTTTTATAAAAATTAATACTGTGGACAAACTGTGGACTTTTACAAAAATTAATACTGAGGACAAACTGTGGACTTTTATAAAAATTAATACTGAGGACAAACTGCGGACTCTTATAAAAATTAATACTGTGGACAAACTGCGGACTTTTATAAAAATTAATACTGTGGACAAACTGTGGACTTTTATAAAAATTAATACTGAGGACAAACTGTGGACTTTTATAAAAATTAATACTGTGGACAAACTGTGGACTTTTATAAAAATTAATACTGTGGACAAACTGTGGACTTTTACAAAAATTAATACTGAGGACAAACTGTGGACTTTTATAAAAATTAATACTGTGGACAAACTGTGGACTTTTATAAAAATTAATACTGTGGACAAACTGCGGACTTTTTTAAAAATTGAGAACTGTGGACAAACTGCGGACTTTTATAAAAATTAATACTGTGGACAAACTGCGGACTTTTACAAAAATTAATACTGAGGACAAACTGTGGACTTTTATAAAAATTAATACTGAGGACAAACTGTGGACTTTTATAAAAATTAATACTGTGGACAAACTGTGGACTTTTATAAAAATTAATACTGTGGACAAACTGCGGACTTTTTTAAAAATTGAGAACTGTGGACAAACTGCGGACTTTTATAAAAATTAATACTGTGGACAAACTGCGGACTCTTACAAAAATTAATACTGAGGACAAACTGTGGACTTTTACAAAAATTAATACTGAGGACAAACTGTGGACTTTTATAAAAATTAATACTGAGGACAAACTGTGGACTTTTATAAAAATTAATACTGTGGACAAACTGTGAACTTTTATAAAAATTAATACTGTGGACAAACTGCGGACTTTTTTAAAAATTGAGAACTGTGGACAAACTGCGGACTTTTATAAAAATTAATACTGTGGACAAACTGTGGACTTTTATAAAAATTAATACTGAGGACAAACTGCGGACTTTTATAAAAATTAATACTGTGGACAAACTGTGGACTTTTACAAAAATTAATACTGAGGACAAACTGTGGACTTTTATAAAAATTAATACTGAGGACAAACTGTGGACTTTTATAAAAATTAATACTGTGGACAAACTGTGGACTTTTATAAAAATTAATACTGTGGCCCAACTGCGGACTTTTATAAAAATTAATACTGAGGACAAACTGTGGACTTTTATAAAAATTAATACTGTGGACAAACTGTGGACTTTTATAAAAATTAATACTGTGGACAAACTGTGGACTTTTATAAAAATTAATACTGAGGACAAACTGCGGACTCTTATAAAAATTAATACTGTGGACAAACTGTGGACTTTTATAAAAATTAATACTGAGGACAAACTGCGGACTTTTATAAAAATTAATACTGTGGACAAACTGTGGACTTTTACAAAAATTAATACTGAGGACAAACTGTGGACTTTTATAAAAATTAATACTGTGGACAAACTGTGGACTTTTATAAAAATTAATACTGTGGCCCAACTGCGGACTTTTATAAAAATTAATACTGAGGACAAACTGTGGACTTTTATAAAAATTAATACTGTGGACAAACTGTGGACTTTTACAAAAATTAATACTGAGGACAAACTGTGGACTTTTATAAAAATTAATACTGTGGACAAACTGTGGACTTTTATAAAAATTAATACTGAGGACAAACTGTGGACTTTTATAAAAATTAATACTGAGGACAAACTGTGGACTTTTATAAAAATTAATACTGTGGACAAACTGTGGACTTTTATAAAAATTAATACTGTGGACAAACTGCGGACTTTTTTAAAAATTGAGAACTGTGGACAAACTGCGGACTTTTATAAAAATTAATACTGTGGACAAACTGTGGACTTTTACAAAAATTAATACTGAGGACAAACTGTGGACTTTTATAAAAATTAATACTGAGGACAAACTGTGGACTTTTATAAAAATTAATACTGTGGACAAACTGTGGACTTTTATAAAAATTAATACTGTGGACAAACTGCGGACTTTTTTAAAAATTGAGAACTGTGGACAAACTGCGGACTTTTATAAAAATTAATACTGTGGACAAACTGTGGACTTTTACAAAAATTAATACTGAGGACAAACTGTGGACTTTTATAAAAATTAATACTGTGGACAAACTGTGGACTTTTATAAAAATTAATACTGTGGCCCAACTGCGGACTTTTATAAAAATTAATACTGAGGACAAACTGTGGACTTTTATAAAAATTAATTCTGTGGACAAACTGTGGACTTTTACAAAAATTAATACTGAGGACAAACTGTGGACTTTTATAAAAATTAATACTGTGGACAAACTGTGGACTTTTACAAAAATTAATACTGAGGACAAACTGTGGACTTTTATAAAAATTAATACTGAGGACAAACTGTGGACTTTTATAAAAATTAATACTGTGGCCCAACTGCGGACTTTTATAAAAATTAATACTGAGGACAAACTGTGGACTTTTATAAAAATTAATACTGTGGACAAACTGCGGACTTTTATAAAAATTAATACTGTGGACAAACTGTGGACTTTTATAAAAATTAATACTGTGGACAAACTGCGGACTTTTTTAAAAATTGAGAACTGTGGACAAACTGCGGACTTTTATAAAAATTAATACTGTGGACAAACTGTGGACTTTTACAAAAATTAATACTGAGGACAAACTGTGGACTTTTATAAAAATTAATACTGAGGACAAACTGTGGACTTTTATAAAAATTAATACTGTGGACAAACTGTGGACTTTTATAAAAATTAATACTGTGGACAAACTGCGGACTTTTTTAAAAATTGAGAACTGTGGACAAACTGCGGACTTTTATAAAAATTAATACTGTGGACAAACTGTGGACTTTTACAAAAATTAATACTGAGGACAAACTGTGGACTTTTATAAAAATTAATACTGTGGACAAACTGTGGACTTTTACAAAAATTAATACTGAGGACAAACTGTGGACTTTTATAAAAATTAATACTGAGGACAAACTGTGGACTTTTATAAAAATTAATACTGTGGCCCAACTGCGGACTTTTATAAAAATTAATACTGTGGACAAACTGTGGACTTTTACAAAAATTAATACTGAGGACAAACTGTGGACTTTTATAAAAATTAATACTGAGGACAAACTGTGGACTTTTATAAAAATTAATACTGTGGACAAACTGTGGACTTTTATAAAAATTAATACTGTGGACAAACTGCGGACTTTTTTAAAAATTGAGAACTGTGGACAAACTGCGGACTTTTATAAAAATTAATACTGTGGACAAACTGTGGACTTTTACAAAAATTAATACTGTGGACAAACTGTGGACTTTTATAAAAATTAATACTGTGGACAAACTGTGGACTTTTATAAAAATTAATACTGTGGCCCAACTGCGGACTTTTATAAAAATTAATACTGAGGACAAACTGTGGACTTTTATAAAAATTAATACTGTGGACAAACTGTGGACTTTTACAAAAATTAATACTGAGGACAAACTGCGGACTTTTATAAAAATTAATACTGTGGACAAACTGTGGACTTTTATAAAAATTAATACTGTGGCCCAACTGCGGACTTTTATAAAAATTAATACTGAGGACAAACTGTGGACTTTTATAAAAATTAATACTGTGGACAAACTGTGGACTTTTACAAAAATTAATACTGAGGACAAACTGTGGACTTTTATAAAAATTAATACTGAGGACAAACTGCGGACTCTTATAAAAATTAATACTGTGGACAAACTGCGGACTTTTATAAAAATTAATACTGAGGACAAACTGCGGACTTTTATAAAAATTAATACTGTGGCCCAACTGCGGACTTTTATAAAAATTAATACTGAGGACAAACTGTGGACTTTTATAAAAATTAATACTGTGGACAAACTGTGGACTTTTACAAAAATTAATACTGAGGACAAACTGCGGACTTTTATAAAAATTAATACTGTGGACAAACTGTGGACTTTTATAAAAATTAATACTGTGGCCCAACTGCGGACTTTTATAAAAATTAATACTGTGGACAAACTGTGGACTTTTACAAAAATTAATACTGAGGACAAACTGCGGACTTTTATTAAAATTAATACTGTGGACAAACTGCGGACTTTTTTAAAAATTGAGAACTGTGGACAAACTGCGGACTTTTATAAAAATTATAAAATTATAATTATAAAAATTAAATTAATACTGAGGACAAACTGTGGACTTTTATAAAAATTATAAAATTATAATTATAAAAATTAAATTAATACTGAGGACAAACTGTGGACTTTTATAAAAATTAATACTGTGGACAAACTGTGGACTTTTATAAAAATTAATACTGTGGACAAACTGCGGACTTTTTTAAAAATTGAGAACTGTGGACAAACTGCGGACTTTTATAAAAATTAATACTGTGGACAAACTGTGGACTTTTACAAAAATTAATACTGAGGACAAACTGTGGACTTTTATAAAAATTAATACTGAGGACAAACTGTGGACTTTTATAAAAATTAATACTGTGGACAAACTGTGGACTTTTATAAAAATTAATACTGTGGACAAACTGCGGACTTTTTAAAAATTGAGAACTGTGGACAAACTGCGGACTTTTATAAAAATTAATACTGTGGACAAACTGTGGACTTTTACAAAAATTAATACTGAGGACAAACTGTGGACTTTTATAAAAATTAATACTGAGGACAAACTGTGGACTTTTATAAAAATTAATACTGTGGCCCAACTGCGGACTTTTATAAAAATTAATACTGAGGACAAACTGCGGACTTTTATAAAAATTAATACTGTGGACAAACTGTGGACTTTTACAAAAATTAATACTGAGGACAAACTGTGGACTTTTATAAAAATTAATACTGAGGACAAACTGTGGACTTTTATAAAAATTAATACTGTGGACAAACTGTGGACTTTTATAAAAATTAATACTGTGGCCCAACTGCGGACTTTTATAAAAATTAATACTGAGGACAAACTGTGGACTTTTATAAAAATTAATACTGTGGACAAACTGTGGACTTTTACAAAAATTAATACTGAGGACAAACTGTGGACTTTTATAAAAATTAATACTGTGGACAAACTGTGGACTTTTACAAAAATTAATACTGAGGACAAACTGTGGACTTTTATAAAAATTAATACTGAGGACAAACTGTGGACTTTTATAAAAATTAATACTGTGGCCCAACTGCGGACTTTTATAAAAATTAATACTGAGGACAAACTGCGGACTTTTATAAAAATTAATACTGTGGACAAACTGTGGACTTTTACAAAAATTAATACTGAGGACAAACTGTGGACTTTTATAAAAATTAATACTGAGGACAAACTGTGGACTTTTATAAAAATTAATACTGTGGACAAACTGTGGACTTTTATAAAAATTAATACTGTGGACAAACTGCGGACTTTTTTTAAAAATTGAGAACTGTGGACAAACTGCGGACTTTTATAAAAATTAATACTGTGGACAAACTGTGGACTTTTACAAAAATTAATACTGTGGACAAACTGTGGACTTTTATAAAAATTAATACTGTGGACAAACTGTGGACTTTTATAAAAATTAATACTGTGGCCCAACTGCGGACTTTTATAAAAATTAATACTGAGGACAAACTGTGGACTTTTATAAAAATTAATACTGTGGACAAACTGTGGACTTTTACAAAAATTAATACTGAGGACAAACTGCGGACTTTTATAAAAATTAATACTGTGGACAAACTGTGGACTTTTATAAAAATTAATACTGTGGCCCAACTGCGGACTTTTATAAAAATTAATACTGAGGACAAACTGTGGACTTTTATAAAAATTAATACTGTGGACAAACTGTGGACTTTTACAAAAATTAATACTGAGGACAAACTGTGGACTTTTATAAAAATTAATACTGAGGACAAACTGCGGACTCTTATAAAAATTAATACTGTGGACAAACTGCGGACTTTTATAAAAATTAATACTGAGGACAAACTGCGGACTTTTATAAAAATTAATACTGTGGCCCAACTGCGGACTTTTATAAAAAATTAATACTGAGGACAAACTGTGGACTTTTATAAAAATTAATACTGTGGACAAACTGTGGACTTTTACAAAAATTAATACTGAGGACAAACTGCGGACTTTTATAAAAATTAATACTGTGGACAAACTGTGGACTTTTATAAAAATTAATACTGTGGCCCAACTGCGGACTTTTATAAAAATTAATACTGTGGACAAACTGTGGACTTTTACAAAAATTAATACTGAGGACAAACTGCGGACTTTTATTAAAATTAATACTGTGGACAAACTGCGGACTTTTTTAAAAATTGAGAACTGTGGACAAACTGCGGACTTTTATAAAAATTATAAAATTATAATTATAAAAATTAAATTAATACTGAGGACAAACTGTGGACTTTTATAAAAATTATAAAATTATAATTATAAAAATTAAATTAATACTGAGGACAAACTGTGGACTTTTATAAAAATTAATACTGTGGACAAACTGTGGACTTTTATAAAAATTAATACTGTGGACAAACTGCGGACTTTTTTAAAAATTGAGAACTGTGGACAAACTGCGGACTTTTATAAAAATTAATACTGTGGACAAACTGTGGACTTTTACAAAAATTAATACTGAGGACAAACTGTGGACTTTTATAAAAATTAATACTGAGGACAAACTGTGGACTTTTATAAAAATTAATACTGTGGACAAACTGTGGACTTTTATAAAAATTAATACTGTGGACAAACTGCGGACTTTTTTAAAAATTGAGAACTGTGGACAAACTGCGGACTTTTATAAAAATTAATACTGTGGACAAACTGTGGACTTTTACAAAAATTAATACTGAGGACAAACTGTGGACTTTTATAAAAATTAATACTGAGGACAAACTGTGGACTTTTATAAAAATTAATACTGTGGCCCAACTGCGGACTTTTATAAAAATTAATACTGAGGACAAACTGCGGACTTTTATAAAAATTAATACTGTGGACAAACTGTGGACTTTTACAAAAATTAATACTGAGGACAAACTGTGGACTTTTATAAAAATTAATACTGAGGACAAACTGTGGACAACTGTGTATAAAAATTATAAAATTATAATTATAAAAATTAAATTAATACTGAGGACAAACTGTGGACTTTTATAAAAATTAATACTGTGGACAAACTGTGGACTTTTATAAAAATTAATACTGTGGACAAACTGCGGACTTTTTTAAAAATTGAGAACTGTGGACAAACTGCGGACTTTTATAAAGATTAATACTGTGGACAAACTGTGGACTTTTACAAAAATTAATACTGAGGACAAACTGTGGACTTTTATAAAAATTAATACTGAGGACAAACTGTGGACTTTTATAAAAATTAATACTGTGGACAAACTGTGGACTTTTATAAAAATTAATACTGTGGACAAACTGCGGACTTTTTTAAAAATTGAGAACTGTGGACAAACTGCGGACTTTTATAAAAATTAATACTGTGGACAAACTGTGGACTTTTATAAAAATTAATACTGTGGACAAACTGCGGACTTTTTTAAAAATTGAGAACTGTGGACAAACTGCGGACTTTTATAAAAATTAATACTGTGGACAAACTGTGGACTTTTACAAAAATTAATACTGTGGACAAACTGTGGACTTTTATAAAAATTAATACTGTGGACAAACTGTGGACTTTTATAAAAATTAATACTGTGGCCCAACTGCGGACTTTTATAAAAATTAATACTGAGGACAAACTGTGGACTTTTATAAAAATTAATACTGTGGACAAACTGTGGACTTTTACAAAAATTAATACTGAGGACAAACTGCGGACTTTTATAAAAATTAATACTGTGGACAAACTGTGGACTTTTATAAAAATTAATACTGTGGCCCAACTGCGGACTTTTATAAAAATTAATACTGAGGACAAACTGTGGACTTTTATAAAAATTAATACTGTGGACAAACTGTGGACTTTTACAAAAATTAATACTGAGGACAAACTGTGGACTTTTATAAAAATTAATACTGAGGACAAACTGCGGACTCTTATAAAAATTAATACTGTGGACAAACTGCGGACTTTTATAAAAATTAATACTGAGGACAAACTGCGGACTTTTATAAAAATTAATACTGTGGCCCAACTGCGGACTTTTATAAAAATTAATACTGAGGACAAACTGTGGACTTTTATAAAAATTAATACTGTGGACAAACTGTGGACTTTTACAAAAATTAATACTGAGGACAAACTGCGGACTTTTATAAAAATTAATACTGTGGACAAACTGTGGACTTTTATAAAAATTAATACTGTGGCCCAACTGCGGACTTTTATAAAAATTAATACTGTGGACAAACTGTGGACTTTTACAAAAATTAATACTGAGGACAAACTGCGGACTTTTATTAAAATTAATACTGTGGACAAACTGCGGACTTTTTTAAAAATTGAGAACTGTGGACAAACTGCGGACTTTTATAAAAATTATAAAATTATAATTATAAAAATTAAATTAATACTGAGGACAAACTGTGGACTTTTATAAAAATTATAAAATTATAATTATAAAAATTAAATTAATACTGAGGACAAACTGTGGACTTTTATAAAAATTAATACTGTGGACAAACTGTGGACTTTTATAAAAATTAATACTGTGGACAAACTGCGGACTTTTTTAAAAATTGAGAACTGTGGACAAACTGCGGACTTTTATAAAAATTAATACTGTGGACAAACTGTGGACTTTTACAAAAATTAATACTGAGGACAAACTGTGGACTTTTATAAAAATTAATACTGAGGACAAACTGTGGACTTTTATAAAAATTAATACTGTGGACAAACTGTGGACTTTTATAAAAATTAATACTGTGGACAAACTGCGGACTTTTTTAAAAATTGAGAACTGTGGACAAACTGCGGACAACTGTGTATAAAAATTATAAAATTATAATTATAAAAATTAAATTAATACTGAGGACAAACTGTGGACTTTTATAAAAATTAATACTGTGGACAAACTGTGGACTTTTATAAAAATTAATACTGTGGACAAACTGCGGACTTTTTTAAAAATTGAGAACTGTGGACAAACTGCGGACTTTTATAAAGATTAATACTGTGGACAAACTGTGGACTTTTACAAAAATTAATACTGAGGACAAACTGTGGACTTTTATAAAAATTAATACTGAGGACAAACTGTGGACTTTTATAAAAATTAATACTGTGGACAAACTGTGGACTTTTATAAAAATTAATACTGTGGACAAACTGCGGACTTTTTTAAAAATTGAGAACTGTGGACAAACTGCGGACTTTTATAAAAATTAATACTGTGGACAAACTGTGGACTTTTATAAAAATTAATACTGAGGACAAACTGCGGACTTTTATAAAAATTAATACTGTGGACAAACTGTGGACTTTTACAAAAATTAATACTGAGGACAAACTGTGGACTTTTATAAAAATTAATACTGTGGACAAACTGTGGACTTTTATAAAAATTAATACTGTGGCCCAACTGCGGACTTTTATAAAAATTAATACTGAGGACAAACTGTGGACTTTTATAAAAATTAATACTGTGGACAAACTGTGGACTTTTACAAAAATTAATACTGAGGACAAACTGTGGACTTTTATAAAAATTAATACTGTGGTCAAACTGTGGACTTTTATAAAAATTAATACTGAGGACAAACTGTGGACTTTTATAAAAATTAATACTGAGGACAAACTGTGGACTTTTATAAAAATTAATACTGTGGACAAACTGTGGACTTTTATAAAAATTAATACTGTGGACAAACTGCGGACTTTTTTTTAAAATTGAGAACTGTGGACAAACTGCGGACTTTTATAAAAATTAATACTGTGGACAAACTGTGGACTTTTACAAAAATTAATACTGAGGACAAACTGTGGACTTTTATAAAAATTAATACTGAGGACAAACTGCGGACTTTTATAAAAATTAATACTGTGGACAAACTGTGGACTTTTACAAAAATTAATACTGAGGACAAACTGTGGACTTTTATAAAAATTAATACTGAGGACAAACTGTGGACTTTTATAAAAATTAATACTGTGGACAAACTGTGGACTTTTATAAAAATTAATACTGTGGACAAACTGCGGACTTTTTTAAAAATTGAGAACTGTGGACAAACTGCGGACTTTTATAAAAATTAATACTGTGGACAAACTGTGGACTTTTACAAAAATTAATACTGAGGACAAACTGTGGACTTTTATAAAAATTAATACTGAGGACAAACTGTGGACTTTTATAAAAATTAATACTGTGGCCCAACTGCGGACTTTTATAAAAATTAATACTGAGGACAAACTGCGGACTTTTATAAAAATTAATACTGTGGACAAACTGTGGACTTTTACAAAAATTAATACTGAGGACAAACTGTGGACTTTTATAAAAATTAATACTGAGGACAAACTGTGGACTTTTATAAAAATTAATACTGTGGACAAACTGTGGACTTTTATAAAAATTAATACTGTGGACAAACTGCGGACTTTTTTAAAAATTGAGAACTGTGGACAAACTGCGGACTTTTATAAAAATTAATACTGTGGACAAACTGTGGACTTTTACAAAAATTAATACTGTGGACAAACTGTGGACTTTTATAAAAATTAATACTGTGGACAAACTGCGGACTTTTTTAAAAATTGAGAACTGTGGACAAACTGCGGACTTTTATAAAAATTAATACTGTGGACAAACTGTGGACTTTTATAAAAATTAATACTGTGGACAAACTGTGGACTTTTACAAAAATTAATACTGAGGACAAACTGTGGACTTTTATAAAAATTAATACTGTGGACAAACTGTGGACTTTTATAAAAATTAATACTGTGGCCCAACTGCGGACTTTTATAAAAATTAATACTGAGGACAAACTGTGGACTTTTATAAAAATTAATACTGTGGACAAACTGTGGACTTTTACAAAAATTAATACTGAGGACAAACTGCGGACTTTTATAAAAATTAATACTGTGGACAAACTGTGGACTTTTATAAAAATTAATACTGAGGACAAACTGTGGACTTTTATAAAAATTAATACTGAGGACAAACTGCGGACTCTTATAAAAATTAATACTGTGGACAAACTGCGGACTTTTATAAAAATTAATACTGAGGACAAACTGCGGACTTTTATAAAAATTAATACTGTGGCCCAACTGCGGACTTTTATAAAAATTAATACTGAGGACAAACTGTGGACTTTTATAAAAATTAATACTGTGGACAAACTGTGGACTTTTACAAAAATTAATACTGAGGACAAACTGCGGACTTTTATAAAAATTAATACTGTGGACAAACTGCGGACTTTTATAAAAATTAATACTGAGGACAAACTGCGGACTTTTATAAAAATTAATACTGTGGACAAACTGCGGACTTTTATATAAATTAATACTGTGGACAAACTGTGGACTTTTACAAAAATTAATACTGAGGACAAACTGTGGACTTTTATAAAAATTAATACTGAGGACAAACTGCGGACTCTTATAAAAATTAATACTGTGGACAAACTGCGGACTTTTATAAAAATTAATACTGAGGACAAACTGTGGACTTTTATAAAAATTAATACTGTGGACAAACTGTGGACTTTTATAAAAATTAATACTGTGGCCCAACTGCGGACTTTTATAAAAATTAATACTGTGGACAAACTGTGGACTTTTACAAAAATTAATACTGAGGACAAAATGTGGACTTTTATAAAAATTAATACTGAGGACAAACTGCGGACTCTTATAAAAATTAATACTGTGGACAAACTGCGGACTTTTATAAAAATTAATACTGAGGACAAACTGCGGACTTTTATAAAAATTAATACTGTGGACAAACTGCGGACTTTTATATAAATTAATACTGTGGACAAACTGTGGACTTTTACAAAAATTAATACTGAGGACAAACTGCGGACTTTTATTAAAATTAATACTGTGGACAAACTGTGGACTTTTACAAAAATTAATACTGAGGACAAACTGTGGACTTTTATAAAAATTAATACTGTGGACAAACTGTGGACTTTTATAAAAATTAATACTGTGGCCCAACTGCGGACTTTTATAAAAATTAATACTGTGGACAAACTGTGGACTTTTACAAAAATTAATACTGAGGACAAACTGTGGACTTTTATAAAAATTAATACTGAGGACAAACTGCGGACTCTTATAAAAATTAATACTGTGGACAAACTGCGGACTTTTATAAAAATTAATACTGAGGACAAACTGTGGACTTTTATAAAAATTAATACTGTGGACAAACTGTGGTCTTTTATAAAAATAAATACTGTGGACAAACTGTGGACTTTTATAAAAATTAATACTGTGGACAAACTGTGGACTTTTATTAAAATTGAGAACTGTGGACAAACTGCGGACTTTTATAAAAATTAATACTGTGGACAAACTGTGGACTTTTATAAAAATTAATACTGTGGACAAACTGTGGACTTTTATAAAAATTAATACTGTGGACAAACTGCGGACTTTTATAAAAATTAATACTGTGGACAAACTGTGGACTTTTATAAAAATTGAGAACTGTGGACAAACTGTGGACTTTTATAAAAATTAATACTGTGGACAAACTGTGGACTTTTATAAAAATTAATACTGTGGACAAACTGCGGACTTTTTTAAAAATTGAGAACTGTGGACAAACTGTGGACTTTTATAAAAATTAATACTGTGGACAAACTGCGGACTTTTATAAAAATTAATACTGTGGACAAACTGTGGACTTTTACAAAAATTAATACTGAGGACAAACTGTGGACTTTTATAAAAATTAATACTGAGGACAAACTGCGGACTCTTATAAAAATTAATACTGTGGACAAACTGCGGACTTTTATAAAAATTAATACTGAGGACAAACTGTGGACTTTTATAAAAATTAATACTGTGGACAAACTGTGGACTTTTATAAAAATTAATACTGTGGACAAACTGCGGACTTTTATAAAAATTAATACTGAGGACAAACTGTGGACTTTTATAAAAATTAATACTGTGGACAAACTGTGGACTTTTATAAAAATTAATACTGTGGCCCAACTGCGGACTTTTATAAAAATTAATACTGTGGACAAACTGTGGACTTTTACAAAAATTAATACTGAGGACAAACTGTGGACTTTTATAAAAATTAATACTGAGGACAAACTGCGGACTCTTATAAAAATTAATACTGTGGACAAACTGTGGACTTTTACAAAAATTAATACTGAGGACAAAATGTGGACTTTTATAAAAATTAATACTGAGGACAAACTGCGGACTCTTATAAAAATTAATACTGTGGACAAACTGCGGACTTTTATAAAAATTAATACTGAGGACAAACTGCGGACTTTTATAAAAATTAATACTGTGGACAAACTGCGGACTTTTATATAAATTAATACTGTGGACAAACTGTGGACTTTTACAAAAATTAATACTGAGGACAAACTGCGGACTTTTATTAAAATTAATACTGTGGACAAACTGTGGACTTTTACAAAAATTAATACTGAGGACAAACTGTGGACTTTTATAAAAATTAATACTGTGGACAAACTGTGGACTTTTATAAAAATTAATACTGTGGCCCAACTGCGGACTTTTATAAAAATTAATACTGTGGACAAACTGTGGACTTTTACAAAAATTAATACTGAGGACAAACTGTGGACTTTTATAAAAATTAATACTGAGGACAAACTGCGGACTCTTATAAAAATTAATACTGTGGACAAACTGCGGACTTTTATAAAAATTAATACTGAGGACAAACTGTGGACTTTTATAAAAATTAATACTGTGGACAAACTGTGGTCTTTTATAAAAATAAATACTGTGGACAAACTGTGGACTTTTATAAAAATTAATACTGTGGACAAACTGTGGACTTTTATTAAAATTGAGAACTGTGGACAAACTGCGGACTTTTATAAAAATTAATACTGTGGACAAACTGTGGACTTTTATAAAAATTAATACTGTGGACAAACTGTGGACTTTTATAAAAATTAATACTGTGGACAAACTGCGGACTTTTATAAAAATTAATACTGTGGACAAACTGTGGACTTTTATAAAAATTGAGAACTGTGGACAAACTGTGGACTTTTATAAAAATTAATACTGTGGACAAACTGTGGACTTTTATAAAAATTAATACTGTGGACAAACTGCGGACTTTTTTAAAAATTGAGAACTGTGGACAAACTGTGGACTTTTATAAAAATTAATACTGTGGACAAACTGCGGACTTTTATAAAAATTAATACTGTGGACAAACTGTGGACTTTTACAAAAATTAATACTGAGGACAAACTGTGGACTTTTATAAAAATTAATACTGAGGACAAACTGCGGACTCTTATAAAAATTAATACTGTGGACAAACTGCGGACTTTTATAAAAATTAATACTGAGGACAAACTGTGGACTTTTATAAAAATTAATACTGTGGACAAACTGTGGACTTTTATAAAAATTAATACTGTGGACAAACTGCGGACTTTTATAAAAATTAATACTGAGGACAAACTGTGGACTTTTATAAAAATTAATACTGTGGACAAACTGTGGACTTTTATAAAAATTAATACTGTGGCCCAACTGCGGACTTTTATAAAAATTAATACTGTGGACAAACTGTGGACTTTTACAAAAATTAATACTGAGGACAAACTGTGGACTTTTATAAAAATTAATACTGAGGACAAACTGCGGACTCTTATAAAAATTAATACTGTGGACAAACTGCGGACTTTTATAAAAATTAATACTGAGGACAAACTGCGGACTTTTATAAAAATTAATACTGTGGACAAACTGCAGACTTTTATAAAAATTAATACTGTGGACAAACTGTGGACTTTTACAAAAATTAATACTGAGGACAAACTGCGGACTTTTATTAAAATTAATACTGTGGACAAACTGTGGACTTTTACAAAAATTAATACTGAGGACAAACTGTGGACTTTTATAAAATTAATACTGTGGACAAACTGTGGACTTTTATAAAAATTAATACTGTGGCCCAACTGCGGACTTTTATAAAAATTAATACTGTGGACAAACTGTGGACTTTTACAAAAATTAATACTGAGGACAAACTGTGGACTTTTATAAAAATTAATACTGAGGACAAACTGCGGACTTTTATAAAAATTAATACTGTGGACAAACTGCGGACTTTTATAAAAATTAATACTGAGGACAAACTGTGGACTTTTATAAAAATTAATACTGTGGCCCAACTGCGGACATTTATAAAAATTAATACTGTGGACAAACTGTGGACTTTTATAAAAATTAATACTGTCGACAAACTGTGGACTTTTATAAAAATTAATACTGTGGACAAACTGTGAACTTTTATAAAAATTAATACTGTGGACAAACTGCGGACTTTTATAAAAATTAATACTGTGGACAAACTGTGGACTTTTATAAAAATTAATACTGTGGACAAACTGTGGACTTTTACAAAAATTAATACTGAGGACAAACTGCGGACTTTTATAAAAATTAATACTGAGGACAAACTGTGGACTTTTATAAAAATTAATACTGTGGACAAACTGCGGACTTTTTTTAAAAATTGAGAACTGTGGACAAACTGCGGACTTTTATAAAAATTAATACTGTGGACACACTGCGGACTTTTATAAAAATTAATACTGTGGACAAACTGTGGACTTTTACAAAAATTAATACTGAGGACAAACTGTGGACTTTTATAAAAATTAATACTGAGGACAAACTGTGGACTTTTATAAAAATTAATACTGTGGACAAACTGTGGACTTTTATAAAAATTAATACTGTGGACAAACTGCGGACTTTTTTAAAAATTGAGAACTGTGGACAAATTGCGGACTTTTATAAAAATTAATACTGTGGACAAACTGTGGACTTTTACAAAAATTAATACTGAGGACAAACTGTGGACTTTTATAAAAATTAATACTGAGGACAAACTGTGGACTTTTACCAAAATTAATACTGAGGACAAACTGTGGACTTTTATAAAAATTAATACTGAGGACAAACTGCGGACTTTTATAAAAATTAATACTGTGGACAAACTGTGGACTTTTACAAAAATTAATACTGAGGACAAACTGTGGACTTTTATAAAAATTAATACTGAGGACAAACTGTGGACTTTTATAAAAATTAATACTGTGGACAAACTGTGGACTTTTATAAAAATTAATACTGTGGACAAACTGCGGACTTTTTTAAAAATTGAGAACTGTGGACAAACTGCGGACTTTTATAAAAATTAATACTGTGGACAAACTGTGGACTTTTACAAAAATTAATACTGAGGACAAACTGTGGACTTTTATAAAAATTAATACTGAGGACAAACTGTGGACTTTTATAAAAATTAATACTGTGGACAAACTGTGGACTTTTATAAAAATTAATACTGTGGACAAACTGCGGACTTTTTTAAAAATTGAGAACTGTGGACAAACTGCGGACTTTTATAAAAATTAATACTGTGGACAAACTGTGGACTTTTACAAAAATTAATACTGAGGACAAACTGTGGACTTTTATAAAAATTAATACTGAGGACAAACTGCGGACTCTTATAAAAATTAATACTGTGGACAAACTGTGGACTTTTATAAAAATTAATACTGAGGACAAACTGCGGACTTTTATAAAAATTAATACTGTGGACAAACTGTGGACTTTTACAAAAATTAATACTGAGGACAAACTGTGGACTTTTATAAAAATTAATACTGTGGACAAACTGTGGACTTTTATAAAAATTAATACTGTGGCCCAACTGCGGACTTTTATAAAAATTAATACTGTGGACAAACTGTGGACTTTTACAAAAATTAATACTGAGGACAAACTGTGGACTTTTATAAAAATTAATACTGAGGACAAACTGCGGACTTTTATAAAAATTAATACTGTGGACAAACTGTGGACTTTTATAAAAATTAATACTGAGGACAAACTGCGGACTCTTATAAAAATTAATACTGTGGACAAACTGTGAGTTTTTTTAAAAATTGAGAACTGTGGACAAATTGCGGACTTTTATAAAAATTAATACTGTGGACAAACTGTGGACTTTTACAAAAATTAATACTGAGGACAAACTGCGGACTTTTATTAAAATTAATACTGTGGACAAACTGTGGACTTTTACAAAAATTAATACTGAGGACAAACTGTGGACTTTTATAAAAATTAATACTGTGGACAAACTGTGGACTTTTATAAAAATTAATACTGTGGCCCAACTGCGGACTTTTTATAAAAATTAATACTGTGGACAAACTGTGGACTTTTACAAAAATTAATACTGAGGACAAACTGTGGACTTTTATAAAAATTAATACTGAGGACAAACTGCGGACTTTTATAAAAATTAATACTGTGGACAAACTGTGGACTTTTATAAAAATTAATACTGAGGACAAACTGCGGACTCTTATAAAAATTAATACTGTGGACAAACTGTGAGTTTTTTTAAAAATTGAGAACTGTGGACAAATTGCGGACTTTTATAAAAATTAATACTGTGGACAAACTGTGGACTTTTATAAAAATTAATACTGAGGACAAACTGCGGACTTTTATAAAAATTAATACTGAGGACAAACTGTGGACTTTTATAAAAATTAATACTGTGGACAAACTGTGGACTTTTATAAAAATTAATACTGTAGACAAACTGCGGACTTTTTTAAAAATTGAGAACTGTGGACAAACTGCGGACTTTTATAAAAATTAATACTGTGGACAAACTGTGGACTTTTATAAAAATTAATACTGAGGACAAACTGTGGACTTTTATAAAAATTAATACTGTGGACAAACTGTGGACTTTTACAAAAATTAATACTGAGGACAAACTGTGGACTTTTATAAAAATTAATACTGAGGACAAACTGCGGACTTTTATAAAAATTAATACTGTGGACAAACTGTGGACTTTTACAAAAATTAATACTGAGGACAAACTGTGGACTTTTATAAAAATTAATACTGTGGACAAACTGTGGACTTTTATAAAAATTAATACTGTGGACAAACTGCGGACTTTTATAAAAATTAATACTGTGGACAAACTGTGGACTTTTACAAAAATTAATACTGAGGACAAACTGCGGACTTTTATTAAAATTAATACTGTGGACAAACTGTGGACTTTTACAAAAATTAATACTGAGGACAAACTGTGGACTTTTATAAAAATTAATACTGTGGACAAACTGTGGACTTTTATAAAAATTAATACTGTGGCCCAACTGCGGACTTTATAAAAATTAATACTGTGGACAAACTGTGGACTTTTACAAAAATTAATACTGAGGACAAACTGTGGGCTTTTATAAAAATTAATACTGAGGACAAACTGCGGACTCTTATAAAAATTAATACTGTGGACAAACTGTGGACTTTTATAAAAATTAATACTGTGGACAAACTGTGGACTTTTATAAAAATTAATACTGTGGACAAACTGCGGACTTTTACAAAAATTAATACTGTGGACAAACTGCGGACTTTTATAAAAATTAATACTGTGGACAAACTGTGGACTTTTACAAAAATTAATACTGAGGACAAACTGTGGACTTTTATAAAAATTAATACTGAGGACAAACTGCGGACTTTTATAAAAATTAATACTGAGGACAAACTGTGGACTTTTATAAAAATTAATACTGTGGACAAACTGTGGACTTTTATAAAAATTAATACTGTGGACAAACTGCGGACTTTTTTTAAAAATTGAGAACTGTGGACAAACTGCGGACTTTTATAAAAATTAATACTGTGGACAAACTGTGGACTTTTATAAAAATTAATACTGAGGACAAACTGTGGACTTTTATAAAAATTAATACTGTGGACAAACTGTGGACTTTTACAAAAATTAATACTGAGGACAAACTGTGGACTTTTATAAAAATTAATACTGAGGACAAACTGCGGACTTTTATAAAAATTAATACTGTGGACAAACTGTGGACTTTTACAAAAATTAATACTGAGGACAAACTGTGGACTTTTATAAAAATTAATACTGTGGACAAACTGTGGACTTTTATAAAAATTAATACTGAGGACAAACTGCGGACTTTTATAAAAATTAATACTGTGGACAAACTGTGGACTTTTACAAAAATTAATACTGAGGACAAACTGTGGACTTTTATAAAAATTAATACTGAGGACAAACTGTGGACTTTTATAAAAATTAATACTGTGGACAAACTGTGGACTTTTATAAAAATTAATACTGTGGACAAACTGCGGACTTTTTTAAAAATTGAGAACTGTGGACAAACTGCGGACTTTTATAAAAATTAATACTGTGGACAAACTGTGGACTTTTACAAAAATTAATACTGAGGACAAACTGTGGACTTTTATAAAAATTAATACTGAGGACAAACTGTGGACTTTTATAAAAATTAATACTGTGGACAAACTGTGGACTTTTATAAAAATTAATACTGTGGACAAACTGCGGACTTTTTTAAAAATTGAGAACTGTGGACAAACTGCGGACTTTTATAAAAATTAATACTGTGGACAAACTGTGGACTTTTACAAAAATTAATACTGAGGACAAACTGTGGACTTTTATAAAAATTAATACTGAGGACAAACTGCGGACTCTTATAAAAATTAATACTGTGGACAAACTGTGGACTTTTATAAAAATTAATACTGAGGACAAACTGCGGACTTTTATAAAAATTAATACTGTGGACAAACTGTGGACTTTTACAAAAATTAATACTGAGGACAAACTGTGGACTTTTATAAAAATTAATACTGTGGACAAACTGTGGACTTTTATAAAAATTAATACTGTGGCCCAACTGCGGACTTTTATAAAAATTAATACTGTGGACAAACTGTGGACTTTTACAAAAATTAATACTGAGGACAAACTGTGGACTTTTATAAAAATTAATACTGAGGACAAACTGCGGACTTTTATAAAAATTAATACTGTGGACAAACTGTGGACTTTTATAAAAATTAATACTGAGGACAAACTGCGGACTCTTATAAAAATTAATACTGTGGACAAACTGTGAGTTTTTTTAAAAATTGAGAACTGTGGACAAATTGCGGACTTTTATAAAAATTAATACTGTGGACAAACTGTGGACTTTTACAAAAATTAATACTGAGGACAAACTGCGGACTTTTATTAAAATTAATACTGTGGACAAACTGTGGACTTTTACAAAAATTAATACTGAGGACAAACTGTGGACTTTTATAAAAATTAATACTGTGGACAAACTGTGGACTTTTATAAAAATTAATACTGTGGCCCAACTGCGGACTTTTATAAAAATTAATACTGTGGACAAACTGTGGACTTTTACAAAAATTAATACTGAGGACAAACTGTGGACTTTTATAAAAATTAATACTGAGGACAAACTGCGGACTTTTATAAAAATTAATACTGTGGACAAACTGTGGACTTTTATAAAAATTAATACTGAGGACAAACTGCGGACTCTTATAAAAATTAATACTGTGGACAAACTGTGAGTTTTTTTAAAAATTGAGAACTGTGGACAAATTGCGGACTTTTATAAAAATTAATACTGTGGACAAACTGTGGACTTTTATAAAAATTAATACTGAGGACAAACTGCGGACTTTTATAAAAATTAATACTGAGGACAAACTGTGGACTTTTATAAAAATTAATACTGTGGACAAACTGTGGACTTTTATAAAAATTAATACTGTAGACAAACTGCGGACTTTTTTAAAAATTGAGAACTGTGGACAAACTGCGGACTTTTATAAAAATTAATACTGTGGACAAACTGTGGACTTTTATAAAAATTAATACTGAGGACAAACTGTGGACTTTTATAAAAATTAATACTGTGGACAAACTGTGGACTTTTACAAAAATTAATACTGAGGACAAACTGTGGACTTTTATAAAAATTAATACTGAGGACAAACTGCGGACTTTTATAAAAATTAATACTGTGGACAAACTGTGGACTTTTACAAAAATTAATACTGAGGACAAACTGTGGACTTTTATAAAAATTAATACTGTGGACAAACTGTGGACTTTTATAAAAATTAATACTGTGGACAAACTGCGGACTTTTATAAAAATTAATACTGTGGACAAACTGTGGACTTTTACAAAAATTAATACTGAGGACAAACTGCGGACTTTTATTAAAATTAATACTGTGGACAAACTGTGGACTTTTACAAAAATTAATACTGAGGACAAACTGTGGACTTTTATAAAAATTAATACTGTGGACAAACTGTGGACTTTTATAAAAATTAATACTGTGGCCCAACTGCGGACTTTTATAAAAATTAATACTGTGGACAAACTGTGGACTTTTACAAAAATTAATACTGAGGACAAACTGTGGGCTTTTATAAAAATTAATACTGAGGACAAACTGCGGACTCTTATAAAAATTAATACTGTGGACAAACTGTGGACTTTTATAAAAATTAATACTGTGGACAAACTGTGGACTTTTATAAAAATTAATACTGTGGACAAACTGCGGACTTTTACAAAAATTAATACTGTGGACAAACTGCGGACTTTTATAAAAATTAATACTGTGGACAAACTGTGGACTTTTACAAAAATTAATACTGAGGACAAACTGTGGACTTTTATAAAAATTAATACTGAGGACAAACTGCGGACTTTTATAAAAATTAATACTGAGGACAAACTGTGGACTTTTATAAAAATTAATACTGTGGACAAACTGTGGACTTTTATAAAAATTAATACTGTGGACAAACTGCGGACTTTTTTAAAAATTGAGAACTGTGGACAAACTGCGGACTTTTATAAAAATTAATACTGTGGACAAACTGTGGACTTTTATAAAAATTAATACTGAGGACAAACTGTGGACTTTTATAAAAATTAATACTGTGGACAAACTGTGGACTTTTACAAAAATTAATACTGAGGACAAACTGTGGACTTTTATAAAAATTAATACTGAGGACAAACTGCGGACTTTTATAAAAATTAATACTGTGGACAAACTGTGGACTTTTACAAAAATTAATACTGAGGACAAACTGTGGACTTTTATAAAAATTAATACTGTGGACAAACTGTGGACTTTTATAAAAATTAATACTGTGGACAAACTGCGGACTTTTATAAAAATTAATACTGTGGACAAACTGTGGACTTTTACAAAAATTAATACTGAGGACAAACTGCGGACTTTTATTAAAATTAATACTGTGGACAAACTGTGGACTTTTACAAAAATTAATACTGAGGACAAACTGTGGACTTTTATAAAAATTAATACTGTGGACAAACTGTGGACTTTTATAAAAATTAATACTGTGGCCCAACTGCGGACTTTTATAAAAATTAATACTGTGGACAAACTGTGGACTTTTACAAAAATTAATACTGAGGACAAACTGTGGGCTTTTATAAAAATTAATACTGAGGACAAACTGCGGACTCTTATAAAAATTAATACTGTGGACAAACTGTGGACTTTTATAAAAATTAATACTGTGGACAAACTGTGGACTTTTATAAAAATTAATACTGTGGACAAACTGCGGACTTTTTTAAAAATTGAGAACTGTGGACAAACTGCGGACTTTTATAAAAATTAATACTGTGGACAAACTGTGGACTTTTACAAAAATTAATACTGAGGACAAACTGTGGACTTTTATAAAAATTAATACTGAGGACAAACTGCGGACTTTTATAAAAATTAATACTGTGGACAAACTGTGGACTTTTACAAAAATTAATACTGAGGACAAACTGTGGACTTTTATAAAAATTAATACTGAGGACAAACTGTTGACTTTTATAAAAATTAATACTGTGGACAAACTGTGGACTTTTATAAAAATTAATACTGAGGACAAACTGCGGACTCTTATAAAAATTAATACTGTGGACAAACTGTGAGTTTTTTTAAAAATTGAGAACTGTGGACAAATTGCGGACTTTTATAAAAATTAATACTGTGGACAAACTGCGGAGTTTTTTAAAAATTGAGAACTGTGGACAAACTGCGGACTTTTATTAAAATTGAGAACTGTGGACAAACTGTGGACTTTTATAAAAATTAATACTGTGGACAAACTGTGGACTTTTATTAAAATTGAGAACTGTGGACAAACTGTGGACTTTTATAAAAATTAATACTGTGGACAAACTGTGGACTTTTATTAAAATTGAGAACTGTGGACAAACTGTGGACTTTTATAAAAATTAATACTGTGGACAAACTGCGGACTTTTTTAAAAATTGAGAACTGTGGACAAACTGTGGACTTTTACAAAAATTAATACTGAGGACAAACTGTGGACTTTTATAAAAATTAATACTGTGGACAAACTGTGAACTTTTATAAAAATTAATACTGTGGACAAACTGTGAGTTTTTTTAAAAATTGAGAACTGTGGACAAATTGCGGACTTTTATAAAAATTAATACTGTGGACAAACTGCGGAGTTTTTTAAAAATTGAGAACTGTGGACAAACTGCGGACTTTTATTAAAATTGAGAACTGTGGACAAACTGTGGACTTTTATAAAAATTAATACTGTGGACAAACTGTGGACTTTTATTAAAATTGAGAACTGTGGACAAACTGTGGACTTTTATAAAAATTAATACTGTGGACAAACTGCGGACTTTTATAAAAATTAATACTGTGGACAAACTGTGGACTTTTATAAAAATTAATACTGTGGACAAACTGTGGACTTTTATTAAAATTGAGAACTGTGGACAAACTGTGGACTTTTATAAAAATTAATACTGTGGACAAACTGCGGACTTTTATAAAAATTAATACTGTGGACAAACTGTGGACTTTTATAAAAATTAATACTGTGGACAAACTGTGGACTTTTATAAAAATTAATACTGTGGACAAACTGCGGACTTTTATAAAAATTAATACTGTGGCCCAACTGCGGACTTTTATAAAAATTAATACTGTGGACAAACTGTGGACTTTTACAAAAATTAATACTGTGGACAAACTGTGGACTTTTATAAAAATTAATACTGTGGACAAACTGCGGACTTTTTTAAAAATTGAGAACTGTGGACAAACTGCGGACTTTTATAAAAATTAATACTGTGGACACACTGCGGACTTTTATAAAAATTAATACTGTGGACAAACTGCGGACTTTTATAAAAATTAATACTGTGGCCCAACTGCGGACTTTTATAAAAATTAATACTGTGGACAAACTGTGGACTTTTACAAAAATTAATACTGTGGACAAACTGCGGACTTTAATAAAAATTAATACTGAGGACAAACTGCGGACTTTTATAAAAATTAATACTGTGGACAAACTGCGGACTTTTATAAAAATTAATACTGTGGACAAACTGTGGACTTTTACAAAAATTAATACTGAGGACAAACTGCGGACTTTTATTAAAATTAATACTGTGGACAAACTGTGGACTTTTACAAAAATTAATACTGAGGACAAACTGTGGACTTTTATAAAAATTAATACTGAGGACAAACTGCGGACTTTTACAAAAATTAATACTGAGGACAAACTGCGGACTTTTATAAAAATTAATACTGTGGACAAACTGTGGACTTTTATAAAAATTAATACTGAGGACAAACTGCGGACTTTTATAAAAATTAATACTGTGGACAAACTGCGGACTTTTATAAAAATTAATACTGTGGACAAACTGTGGACTTTTATAAAAATTAATACTGTGGACAAACTGTGGACTTTTATAAAAATTAATACTGAGGACAAACTGCGGACTTTTATAAAAATTAATACTGTGGACACACTGCGGACTTTTATAAAAATTAATACTGTGGACAAACTGCGGACTTTTATAAAAATTAATACTGTGGCCCAACTGCGGACTTTTATAAAAATTAATACTGTGGACAAACTGTGGACTTTTACAAAAATTAATACTGAGGACAAACTGTGGACTTTTATAAAAATTAATACTGAGGACAAACTGCGGACTTTTATAAAAATTAATACTGTGGACAAACTGTGGACTTTTATAAAAATTAATACTGTGGACAAACTGCGGACTTTTTTAAAAATTGAGAACTGTGGACAAACTGCGGACTTTTATAAAAATTAATACTGTGGACAAACTGTGGACTTTTACAAAAATTAATACTGAGGACAAACTGTGGACTTTTATAAAAATTAATAATGAGGACAAACTGTGGACTTTTATAAAAATTAATACTGTGGACAAACTGTGGACTTTTATAAAAATTAATACTGTGGACAAACTGCGGACTTTTTTAAAAATTGAGAACTGTGGACAAACTGCGGACTTTTATAAAAATTAATACTGTGGACAAACTGTGGACTTTTATAAAAATTAATACTGAGGACAAACTGCGGACTTTTATAAAAATTAATACTGTGGACAAACTGTGGACTTTTTTTAAAAATTAATACTGAGGACAAACTGTGAACTTTTATAAAAATTAATACTGTGGACAAACTGTGGACTTTTATAAAAATTAATACTGTGGCCCAACTGCGGACTTTTATAAAAATTAATACTGTGGACAAACTGTGGACTTTTACAAAAATTAATACTGAGGACAAACTGTGGACTTTTATAAAAATTAATACTGAGGACAAACTGCGGACTTTTATAAAAATTAATACTGTGGACAAACTGTGGACTTTTACAAAAATTAATACTGAGGACAAACTGTGAACTTTTATAAAAATTAATACTGTGGACAAACTGTGGACTTTTATAAAAATTAATACTGTGGCCCAACTGCGGACTTTTATAAAAATTAATACTGAGGACAAACTGCGGACTTTTATAAAAATTAATACTGTGGACAAACTGTGAACTTTTATAAAAATTAATACTGTGGACAAACTGCGGACTTTTATAAAAATTAATACTGTGGACAAACTGTGGACTTTTATAAAAATTAATACTGTGGACAAACTGTGGACTTTTACAAAAATTAATACTGAGGACAAACTGCGGACTTTTATAAAAATTAATACTGTGGACAAACTGTGGACTTTTATAAAAATTAATACTGTGGACAAACTGCGGACTTTTTTTAAAAATTGAGAACTGTGGACAAACTGCGGACTTTTATAAAAATTAATACTGTGGACACACTGCGGACTTTTATAAAAATTAATACTGTGGACAAACTGTGGACTTTTATAAAAATTAATACTGAGGACAAACTGCGGACTTTTATAAAAATTAATACTGTGGACAAACTGTGGACTTTTACAAAAATTAATACTGAGGACAAACTGTGAACTTTTATAAAAATTAATACTGTGGACAAACTGTGGACTTTTATAAAAATTAATACTGTGGCCCAACTGCGGACTTTTATAAAAATTAATACTGTGGACAAACTGTGGACTTTTACAAAAATTAATACTGAGGACAAACTGCGGACTTTTATAAAAATTAATACTGAGGACAAACTGCGGACTCTTATAAAAATTAATACTGTGGACAAACTGCGGACTTTTATAAAAATTAATACTGAGGACAAACTGTGGACTTTTATAAAAATTAATACTGTGGCCCAACTGCGGACATTTATAAAAATTAATACTGTGGACAAACTGTGGACTTTTATAAAAATTAATACTGTCGACAAACTGTGGACTTTTATAAAAATTAATACTGTGGACAAACTGTGAACTTTTATAAAAATTAATACTGTGGACAAACTGCGGACTTTTATAAAAATTAATACTGTGGACAAACTGTGGACTTTTATAAAAATTAATACTGTGGACAAACTGTGGACTTTACAAAAATTAATACTGAGGACAAACTGCGGACTTTTATAAAAATTAATACTGTGGACAAACTGTGGACTTTTATAAAAATTAATACTGTGGACAAACTGTGGACTTTTACAAAAATTAATACTGAGGACAAACTGCGGACTTTTATAAAAATTAATACTGTGGACAAACTGTGGACTTTTATAAAAATTAATACTGTGGACAAACTGCGGACTTTTTTAAAAATTGAGAACTGTGGACAAACTGCGGACTTTTATAAAAATTAATACTGTGGACACACTGCGGACTTTTATAAAAATTAATACTGTGGACAAACTGCGGACTTTTATAAAAATTAATACTGAGGACAAACTGTGGACTTTTATAAAAATTAATACTGTGGACAAACTGTGGACTTTTATTAAAATTGAGAACTGTGGACAAACTGTGGACTTTTATTAAAATTGAGAACTGTGGACAAACTGCGGACTTTTATAAAAATTAATACTGTGGACAAACTGTGGACTTTTATTAAAATTGAGAACTGTGGACAAACTGTGGACTTTTATTAAAATTGAGAACTGTGGACAAACTGCGGACTTTTATAAAAATTAATACTGTGGACAAACTGTGGACTTTTACAAAAATTAATACTGAGGACAAACTGCGGACTTTTATAAAAATTAATACTGTGGACAAACTGTGGACTTTTTTAAAAATTGAGAACTGTGGACAAACTGTGGACTTTTATAAAAATTAATACTGAGGACAAACTGCGGACTTTTATAAAAATTAATACTGAGGACAAACTGCGGACTCTTATAAAAATTAATACTGTGGACAAACTGCGGACTTTTATAAAAATTAATACTGAGGACAAACTGTGGACTTTTATAAAAATTAATACTGTGGCCCAACTGCGGACATTTATAAAAATTAATACTGTGGACAAACTGTGGACTTTTATAAAAATTAATACTGTCGACAAACTGTGGACTTTTATAAAAATTAATACTGTGGACAAACTGTGAACTTTTATAAAAATTAATACTGTGGACAAACTGCGGACTTTTATAAAAATTAATACTGTGGACAAACTGTGGACTTTTATAAAAATTAATACTGTGGACAAACTGTGGACTTTTACAAAAATTAATACTGAGGACAAACTGCGGACTTTTATAAAAATTAATACTGTGGACAAACTGTGGACTTTTATAAAAATTAATACTGTGGACAAACTGCGGACTTTTTTTAAAAATTGAGAACTGTGGACAAACTGCGGACTTTTATAAAAATTAATACTGTGGACACACTGCGGACTTTTATAAAAATTAATACTGTGGACAAACTGCGGACTTTTATAAAAATTAATACTGTGGACAAACTGTGGACTTTTATTAAAATTGAGAACTGTGGACAAACTGTGGACTTTTATTAAAATTGAGAACTGTGGACAAACTGCGGACTTTTATAAAAATTAATACTGTGGACAAACTGCGGACTTTTATTAAAATTGAGAACTGTGGACAAACTGCGGACTTTTTTAAAAATTGAGAACTGTGGACAAACTGTGGACTTTTATAAAAATTAATACTGTGGACAAACTGCGGACTTTTATAAAAATTAATACTGTGGACAAACTGCGGACTTTTTTTAAAAATTGAGAACTGTGGACAAACTGTGGACTTTTATAAAAATTAATACTGTGGACAAACTGTGGACTTTAATTAAAATTGAGAACTGTGGACAAACTGTGGACTTTTATTAAAATTGAGAACTGTGGACAAACTGCGGACTTTTATAAAAATTAATACTGTGGACAAACTGCGGACTTTTATTAAAATTGAGAACTGTGGACAAACTGCGGACTTTTTTAAAAATTGAGAACTGTGGACAAACTGTGGACTTTTATAAAAATTAATACTGTGGACAAACTGCGGACTTTTATAAAAATTAATACTGTGGACAAACTGCGGACTTTTTTAAAAATTGAGAACTGTGGACAAACTGTGGACTTTTATAAAAATTAATACTGTGGACAAACTGTGGACTTTTTTTAAAAATTGAGAACTGTGGACAAACTGTGGACTTTTATAAAAATTAATACTGAGGACAAACTGCGGACTTTTATAAAAATTAATACTGTGGACAAACTGTGGACTTTTACAAAAATTAATACTGAGGACAAACTGCGGACTTTTATAAAAATAAATACTGTGGACAAACTGTGGACTTTTACAAAAATTAATACTGAGGACAAACTGCGGACTTTTATAAAAATTAATACTGTGGACAAACTGTGGACTTTTATAAAAATTAATACTGAGGACAAACTGCGGACTTTTATAAAAATTAATACTGTGGACAAACTGCGGACTTTTATAAAAATTAATACTGTGGACAAACTGTGGACTTTTATAAAAATTAATACTGAGGACAAACTGCGGACTTTTATAAAAATTAATACTGTGGACAAACTGCGGACTTTTTTAAAAATTGAGAACTGTGGACAAACTGCGGACTTTTATAAAAATTAATACTGTGGACAAACTGTGGACTTTTTTAAAAATTGAGAACTGTGGACAAACTGTGGACTTTTATAAAAATTAATACTGAGGACAAACTGCGGACTTTTATAAAAATTAATACTGTGGACAAACTGTGGACTTTTACAAAAATTAATACTGAGGACAAACTGCGGACTTTTATAAAAATAAATACTGTGGACAAACTGTGGACTTTTACAAAAATTAATACTGAGGACAAACTGCGGACTTTTATAAAAATTAATACTGTGGACAAACTGTGGACTTTTATAAAAATTAATACTGTGGACAAACTGTGGACTTTTACAAAAATTAATACTGAGGACAAACTGCGGACTTTTATAAAAATTAATACTGTGGACAAACTGTGGACTTTTATAAAAATTAATACTGAGGACAAACTGCGGACTTTTATAAAAATTAATACTGTGGACAAACTGCGGACTTTTATAAAAATTAATACTGTGGACAAACTGTGGACTTTTATAAAAATTAATACTGTGGACAAACTGTGGACTTTTATAAAAATTAATACTGAGGACAAACTGCGGACTTTTATAAAAATTAATACTGTGGACAAACTGCGGACTTTTTTAAAAATTGAGAACTGTGGACAAACTGCGGACTTTTATAAAAATTAATACTGTGGACACACTGCGGACTTTTATAAAAATTAATACTGTGGACAAACTGCGGACTTTTATAAAAATTAATACTGTGGCCCAACTGCGGACTTTTATAAAAATTAATACTGTGGACAAACTGTGGACTTTTACAAAAATTAATACTGAGGACAAACTGTGGACTTTTATAAAAATTAATACTGAGGACAAACTGCGGACTTTTATAAAAATTAATACTGTGGACAAACTGTGGACTTTTACAAAAATTAATACTGAGGACAAACTGCGGACTCTTATAAAAATTAATACTGTGGACAAACTGCGGACTTTTACAAAAATTAATACTGAGGACAAACTGTGGACTTTTATAAAAATTAATACTGAGGACAAACTGTGGACTTTTATAAAAATTAATACTGTGGACAAACTGTGGACTTTTATAAAAATTAATACTGTGGACAAACTGCGGACTTTTTTAAAAATTGAGAACTGTGGACAAACTGCGGACTTTTATAAAAATTAATACTGTGGACAAACTGTGGACTTTTATAAAAATTGAGAACTGTGGACAAACTGCGGACTTTTATAAAAATTAATACTGTGGACAAACTGTGGACTTTTATAAAAATTAATACTGTGGACAAACTGTGGACTTTTACAAAAATTAATACTGAGGACAAACTGTGGACTTTTATAAAAATTAATACTGTGGACAAACTGTGGACTTTTATAAAAATTGAGAACTGTGGACAAACTGCGGATTTTTTTAAAAATTAATACTGTGGACAAATCGTGGACTTTTTTAAAAATTGAGAACTGTGGACAAACTGTGGACTTTTATAAAAATTAATACTGTGGACAAACTGCGGACTTTTATAAAAATTAATACTGAGGACAAACTGCGGACTTTTATAAAAATTAATACTGTGGACAAACTGCGGACTTTTTTAAAAATTGAGAACTCTGGACAAACTGTGGACTTTTATAAAAATTAATACTGAGGACAAACTGCGGACTTTTATAAAAATTGAGAACTGTGGACAAACTGCGGACTTTTATAAAAATTAATACTGAGGACAAACTGTGGACTTTTATTAAAATTGAGAACTGTGGACAAACTGTGGACTTTTTTAAAAATTGAGAACTGTGGACAAACTGTGGACTTTTATAAAAATTAATACTGTGGACAAACTGCGGACTTTTATAAAAATTAATACTGTGGACAAACTGCGGACTTTTATAAAAATTAATACTGTGGACAAACTGTGGACTTTTATAAAAATTGAGAACTGTGGACAAACTGTGGACTTTTATAAAAATTAATACTGAGGACAAACTGCGGACTTTTATAAAAATTAATACTGTGGACAAACTGCGGACTTTTATAAAAATTAATACTGTGGACAAACTGCGGACTTTTATAAAAATTAATACTGTGGACAAACTGTGGACTTTTATAAAAATTAATACTGAGGACAAACTGCGGACTTTTATAAAAATTAATACTGTGGACAAACTGTGGACTTTTTTAAAAATTAATACTGAGGACAAACTGCGGACTTTTATAAAAATTAATACTGTGGACAAACTGTGGACTTTTACAAAAATTAATACTGAGGACAAACTGCGGACTTTTATAAAAATTAATACTGTGGACAAACTGCGGACTTTTTTAAAAATTGAGAACTGTGGACAAACTGTGGACTTTTATAAAAATTAATACTGTGGACAAACTGTGGACTTTTATTAAAATTGAGAACTGTGGACAAACTGTGGACTTTTATAAAAATTAATACTGTGGACAAACTGCGGACTTTTTTAAAAATTGAGAACTGTGGACAAACTGTGGACTTTTATAAAAATTAATACTGTGGACAAACTGTGGACTTTTATTAAAATTGAGAACTGTGGACAAACTGTGGACTTTTATAAAAATTAATACTGTGGACAAACTGCGGACTTTTTTAAAAATTGAGAACTGTGGACAAACTGTGGACTTTTACAAAAATTAATACTGAGGACAAACTGCGGACTTTTATAAAAATTAATACTGTGGACAAACTGTGGACTTTTATAAAAATTAATACTGAGGACAAACTGCGAACTTTTATAAAAATTAATACTGTGGACAAACTGCGGACTTTTATAAAAATTAATACTGTGGACAAACTGTGGACTTTTATAAAAATTAATACTGTGGACAAACTGTGGACTTTTATAAAAATTAATACTGAGGACAAACTGCGGACTTTTATAAAAATTAATACTGTGGACAAACTGCGGACTTTTTTAAAAATTGAGAACTGTGGACAAACTGTGGACTTTTATAAAAATTAATACTGAGGACAAACTGCGGACTTTTATAAAAATTAATACTGTGGACAAACTGTGGACTTTTACAAAAATTAATACTGAGGACAAACTGCGGACTTTTATAAAAATTAATACTGTGGACAAACTGTGGACTTTTATAAAAATTAATACTGTGGCCCAACTGCGGACTTTTTTAAAAATTGAGAACTGTGGACAAACTGCGGACTTTTATAAAAATTAATACTGTGGACAAACTGTGGACTTTTACAAAAATTAATACTGAGGACAAACTGCGGACTTTTAT
Organism: Drosophila paulistorum; assembly: GCA_018152135.1. NCBI lineage: Eukaryota > Metazoa > Arthropoda > Insecta > Diptera > Drosophilidae > Drosophila > Drosophila paulistorum. The sequence goes on from JAECXG010000649.1 coordinate 56,501, forward strand.
AAAAATTAATACTGTGGACAAACTGTGGACCTTTATAAAAATTAATACTGAGGACAAACTGCGGACTTTTATAAAAATTAATACTGTGGACAAACTGCGGACTTTTTTTAAAAATTGAGAACTGTGGACAAACTGTGGACTTTTATAAAAATTAATACTGAGGACAAACTGCGGACTTTTATAAAAATTAATACTGTGGACAAACTGCGGACTTTTTTAAAAATTAATACTGTGGACAAACTGCGGACTTTTTTAAAAATTGAGAACTGTGGACAAACTGTGGACTTTTATAAAAATTAATACTGAGGACAAACTGCGGACTTTTATAAAAATTAATACTGTGGACAAACTGTGGACTTTTACAAAAATTAATACTGAGGACAAACTGCGGACTTTTATAAAAATTAATACTGTGGACAAACTGTGGACTTTTATAAAAATTAATACTGTGGCTTAACTGCGGACTTTTTTAAAAATTGAGAACTGTGGACAAACTGCGGACTTTTATAAAAATTAATACTGTGGACAAACTGTGGACTTTTACAAAAATTAATACTGAGGACAAACTGCGGACTTTTATAAAAATTAATACTGTGGACAAACTGTGGACTTTTATAAAAATTAATACTGTGGCCCAACTGCGGACTTTTTTAAAAATTGAGAACTGTGGACAAACTGTGGACTTTTATAATAATTGAGAACTGTGGACAAACTGTGGACTTTTATAAAAATTAATACTGAGGACAAACTGCGGACTTTTATAAAAATTAATACTGTGGACAAACTGCGGACTTTTTTAAAAATTAATACTGTGGACAAACTGCGGACTTTTTTAAAAATTGAGAACTGTGGACAAACTGTGGACTTTTATAAAAATTAATACTGAGGACAAACTGCGGACTTTTATAAAAATTAATACTGTGGACAAACTGTGGACTTTTACAAAAATTAATACTGAGGACAAACTGCGGACTTTTATAAAAATTAATACTGTGGACAAACTGTGGACTTTTATAAAAATTAATACTGTGGCCCAACTGCGGACTTTTTTAAAAATTGAGAACTGTGGACAAACTGCGGACTTTTATAAAAATTAATACTGTGGACAAACTGTGGACTTTTACAAAAATTAATACTGAGGACAAACTGCGGACTTTTATAAAAATTAATACTGTGGACAAACTGTGGACTTTTATAAAAATTAATACTGAGGACAAACTGCGGACTTTTATAAAAATTAATACTGTGGACAAACTGTGGACTTTTATTAAAATTGAGAACTGTGGACAAACTGAGGACTTTTATAAAAATTAATATTGTGGACAAACTGCGGACTTTTATAAAAATTAATACTGAGGACAAACTGCGGACTTTTATAAAAATTAATACTGAGGACAAACTGCGGACTTTTTTTAAAAATTGAGAACTGTGGACAAACTGTGGACTTTTATAAAAATTGAGAACTGTGGACAAACTGTGGACTTTTATAAAAATTAATACTGAGGACAAACTGCGGACTTTTATAAAAATTAATACTGTGGACAAACTGCGGACTTTTTTAAAAATTAATACTGTGGACAAACTGCGGACTTTTTTAAAAATTGAGAACTGTGGACAAACTGTGGACTTTTATAAAAATTAATACTGAGGACAAACTGCGGACTTTTATAAAAATTAATACTGTGGACAAACTGTGGACTTTTACAAAAATTAATACTGAGGACAAACTGCGGACTTTTATAAAAATTAATACTGTGGACAAACTGTGGACTTTTATAAAAATTAATAGTGTGGCCCAACTGCGGACTTTTTTAAAAATTGAGAACTGTGGACAAACTGCGGACTTTTATAAAAATTAATACTGTGGACAAACTGTGGACTTTTACAAAAATTAATACTGAGGACAAACTGCGGACTTTTATAAAAATTAATACTGTGGACAAACTGTGGACTTTTATAAAAATTAATACTGAGGACAAACTGCGGACTTTTATAAAAATTAATACTGTGGACAAACTGTGGACTTTTATTAAAATTGAGAACTGTGGACAAACTGAGGACTTTTATAAAAATTAATATTGTGGACAAACTGCGGACTTTTATAAAAATTAATACTGAGGACAAACTGCGGACTTTTATAAAAATTAATACTGAGGACAAACTGCGGACTTTTATAAAAATTAATACTGTGGACAAACTGCGGACTTTTTTAAAAATTGAGAACTGTGGACAAACTGTGGACTTTTACAAAAATTAATACTGAGGACAAACTGCGGACTTTTATAAAAATTAATACTGTGGACAAACTGTGGACTTTTATAAAAATTAATACTGTGGACAAACTGCGGACTTTTTTTAAAAATTGGGAACTGTGGACAAACTGTGGACTTTTATTAAAATTAATACTGTGGACAAACTGTGGACTTTTATTAAAATTGAGAACTGTGGACAAACTGTGGACTTTTATAAAAATTAATACTGTGGACAAACTGCGGACTTTTTTAAAAATTGAGAACTGTTTACAAACTGTGGACTTTTATAAAAATTAATACTGTGGACAAACTGCGGACTTTTATAAAAATTAATACTGTGGACAAACTGTGGACTTTTATAAAAATTAATACTGAGGACAAACTGCGGACTTTTATAAAAATTAATACTGTGGACAAACTGTGGACTTTTATAAAAATTAATACTGAGGACAAACTGCGGACTTTTATAAAAATTAATACTGTGGACAAACTGTGGACTTTTACAAAAATTAATACTGAGGACAAACTGCGGACTTTTATAAAAATTAATACTGTGGACAAACTGTGGACTTTTATTAAAATTGAGAACTGTGGACAAACTGCGGACTTTTATAAAAATTAATACTGTGGACAAACTGCGGACTTTTTTAAAAATTGAGAACTGTGGACAAACTGCGGATTTTTTTACAAATTAATACTGTGGACAAATCGTGGACTTTTTTAAAAATTGAGAACTGTGGACAAACTGTGGACTTTTATAAAAATTAATACTGTGGACAAACTGTGGACTTTTATAAAAATTAATACTGAGGACAAACTGCGGACTTTTATAAAAATTAATACTGTGGACAAACTGTGGACTTTTACAAAAATTAATACTGAGGACAAACTGCGGACTTTTATAAAAATTAATACTGTGGACAAACTGTGGACTTTTATTAAAATTGAGAACTGTGGACAAACTGCGGACTTTTATAAAAATTAATACTGTGGACAAACTGCGGACTTTTTTAAAAATTGAGAACTGTGGACAAACTGCGGATTTTTTTAAAAATTAATACTGTGGACAAATCGTGGACTTTTTTAAAAATTGAGAACTGTGGACAATTTGTGGACTTTTATAAAAATTAATACTGTGGACAAACTGTGGACTTTTATTAAAATTGAGAACTGTGGACAAACTGTGGACTTTTATAAAAATTAATACTGTGGACAAACTGTGGACTTTTATAAAAATTAATACTGAGGACAAACTGCGGACTTTTATAAAAATTAATACTGTGGACAAACTGTGGACTTTTACAAAAATTAATACTGAGGACAAACTGCGGACTTTTATAAAAATTAATACTGTGGACAAACTGTGGACTTTTATAAAAATTAATACTGTGGACAAACTGCGGACGTTTATTAAAATTGAGAACTGTGGACAAACTGTGGACTTTTATAAAAATTAATACTGTGGACAAACTGTGGACTTTTATTAAAATTGAGAACTGTGGACAAACTGTGGACTTTTATAAAAATTAATACTGTGGACAAACTGTGGACTTTTACAAAAATTAATACTGAGGACAAACTGCGGACTTTTATAAAAATTAATACTGTGAACAAACTGTGGACTTTTATTAAAATTGAGAACTGTGGACAAACTGCGGACTTTTATAAAAATTAATACTGTGGACAAACTGCGGACTTTTTTAAAAATTGAGAACTGTGGACAAACTGCGGATTTTTTTAAAAATTAATACTGTGGACAAATCGTGGACTTTTTTAAAAATTGAGAACTGTGGACAAACTGTGGACTTTTATAAAAATTAATACTGTGGACAAACTGTGGACTTTTATTAAAATTGAGAACTGTGGACAAACTGTGGACTTTTATAAAAATTAATACTGTGGACAAACTGTGGACTTTTATAAAAATTAATACTGAGGACAAACTGTGGACTTTTATAAAAATTAATACTGAGGACAAACTGCGGACTTTTATAAAAATTAATACTGTGGACAAACTGTGGACTTTTACAAAAATTAATACTGAGGACAAACTGCGGACTTTTATAAAAATTAATACTGTGGACAAACTGTGGACTTTTATAAAAATTAATACTGTGGACAAACTGCGGACGTTTATTAAAATTGAGAACTGTGGACAAACTGTGGACTTTTATAAAAATTAATACTGAGGACAAACTGCGGACTTTTATAAAAATTAATACTGTGGACAAACTGTGGACTTTTACAAAAATTAATACTGTGGACAAACTGCGGACGTTTATTAAAATTGAGAACTGTGGACAAACTGCGGACTTTTATAAAAATTAATACTGTGGACAAACTGTGGACTTTTATAAAAATTAATACTGTGGACAAACTGCGGACGTTTATTAAAATTGAGAACTGTGGACAAACTGTGGACTTTTTTTAAAAATTGAGAACTGTGGACAAACTGTGGACTTTTATAAAAATTAATACTGAGGACAAACTGCGGACTTTTATAAAAATTAATACTGTGGACAAACTGTGGACTTTTACAAAAATTAATACTGAGGACAAACTGCGGACTTTTATAAAAATTAATACTGTGGACAAACTGTGGACTTTTATAAAAATTAATACTGTGGACAAACTGCGGACGTTTATTAAAATTGAGAACTGTGGACAAACTGTGGACTTTTATAAAAATTAATACTGAGGACAAACTGCGGACTTTTATAAAAATTAATACTGTGGACAAACTGTGGACTTTTACAAAAATTAATACTGAGGACAAACTGCGGACTTTTATAAAAATTAATACTGTGGACAAACTGTGGACTTTTACAAAAATTAATACTGTGGACAAACTGTGGACTTTTATTAAAATTGAGAACTGTGGACAAACTGCGGACTTTTATAAAAATTAATACTGTGGACAAACTGCGGACTTTTATAAAAATTAATACTGTGGACAAACTGTGGACTTTTATAAAAATTAATACTGTGGACAAACTGCGGACTTTTATAAAAATTAATACTGTGGACAAACTGCGGACTTTTTTAAAAATTGAGAACTGTGGACAAACTGTGGACTTTTATAAAAATTAATACTGTGGACAAACTGTGGACTTTTATAAAAATTAATACTCAGGACAAACTGCGGACTTTTATAAAAATTAATACTGTGGACAAACTGCGGACTTTTTTAAAAATTGAGAACTGTGGACAAACTGTGGACTTTTATAAAAATTAATACTGTGGACAAACTGTGGACTTTTATTAAAATTGAGAACTGTGGACAAACTGTGGACTTTTATAAAAATTAATACTGTGGACAAACTGTGGACTTTTATAAAAATTAATACTGAGGACAAACTGCGGACTTTTATAAAAATTAAAACTGTGGACAAACTGCGGACTTTTTTAAAAATTGAGAACTGTGGACAAACTGTGGACTTTTATAAAAATTAATACTGAGGACAAACTGCGGACTTTTATAAAAATTAATACTGTGGACAAACTGTGGACTTTTACAAAAATTAATACTGAGGACAAACTGCGGACTTTTATAAAAATTAATACTGTGGACAAACTGTGGACTTTTATAAAAATTAATACTGAGGACAAACTGTGGACTTTTATAAAAATTAATACTGTGGACAAACTGCGGACTTTTTTAAAAATTAATACTGTGGACAAACTGCGGACTTTTTTAAAAATTGAGAACTGTGGACAAACTGTGGACTTTTATAAAAATTAATACTGAGGACAAACTGCGGACTTTTATAAAAATTAATACTGTGGACAAACTGTGGACTTTTACAAAAATTAATACTGAGGACAAACTGCGGACTTTTATAAAAATTAATACTGTGGACAAACTGTGGACTTTTATAAAAATTAATACTGTGGACAAACTGCGGACTTTTATAAAAATTAATACTGAGGACAAACTGCGGACTTTTATAAAAATTAATACTGTGGACAAACTGTGGACTTTTTTAAAAATTGAGAACTGTGGACAAACTGCGGACTTTTATTAAAATTGAGAACTGTGGACAAACAGTGGACTTTTAAAAAAATTAATACTGAGGACAAACTGCGGACTTTTATAAAAATTAATACTGTGGACAAACTGTGGACTTTTATAAAAATTAATACTGTGGACAAACTGCGGACTTTTTTAAAAATTGAGAACTGTGGACCAACTGTGGACTTTTATAAAAATTAATACTGTGGACAAACTGCGGACTTTTATAAAAATTGAGAACTGTGGACAAACTGCGGACTTTTATAAAAATTGAGAACTGTGGACAAACTGTGGACTTTTATAAAAATTAATACTGTGGACAAACTGCGGACTTTTTTAAAAATTGAGAACTGTGGACAAACTGCGGACTTTTATTAAAATTGAGAACTGTGGACAAACTGTGGACTTTTAAAAAAATTAATACTGAGGACAAACTGCGGACTTTTATAAAAATTAATACTGTGGACAAACTGTGGACTTTTATAAAAATTAATACTGTGGACAAACTGCGGACTTTTTTAAAAATTGAGAACTGTGGACCAACTGTGGACTTTTATAAAAATTAATACTGTGGACAAACTGCGGACTTTTATAAAAATTGAGAACTGTGGACAAACTGCGGACTTTTATAAAAATTGAGAACTGTGGACAAACTGTGGACTTTTATAAAAATTGAGAACTGTGGACAAACTGTGGACTTTTATAAAAATTAATACTGTGGGAAAATTGCGGTATTTTATAAAAATTAATACTGTGGACAAACTGCGGACTTTTATTAAAATTGAGAACTGTGGACAAACTGCGGACTTTTATAAAAATTGAGAACTGTGGACAAACTGCGGACTTTTTTAAAAATTGAGAACTGTGGACAAACTGCGGACTTTTATTAAAATTGAGAACTGTGGACAAACTGTGGACTTTTATAAAAATTAATACTGTGGGAAAATTGCGGACTTTTATAAAAATTAATACTGTGGACAAACTGTAGACTTTTATAAAAATTAACACTGTGGACAAACTGCGGACTTTTATAAAAATTAATACTGTGGACAAACTGCGGACTTTTATAAAAATTAATACTGTGGACAAACTGTGGACTTTTATAAAAATTGAGAACTGTGGACAAACTGTGGACTTTTATAAAAATTAATACTGTGGGAAAATTGCGGACTTTTATAAAAATTAATACTGTGGACAAACTGTGGACTTTTATAAAAATTAATACTGTGGACAAACTGCGGACTTTTATTAAAATTGAGAACTGTGGACAAACTGCGGACTTTTATAAAAATTAATACTGTGGACAAACTGCGGACTTTTATAAAAATTAATACTGTGGACAAACTGTGGACTTTTATTAAAATTGAGAACTGTGGACAAACTGTGGACTTTTATAAAAATTAATACTGTGGGAAAATTGCGGACTTTTATAAAAATTAATACTGTGGACAAACTGTGGACTTTTATAAAAATTAATACTGTGGACAAACTGCGGACTTTTATTAAAATTGAGAACTGTGGACAAACTGCGGACTTTTATAAAAATTAATACTGTGGACAAACTGTGGACTTTTATTAAAATTAATACTGTGGACAAACTGTGGACTTTTTTAAAAATTAATACTGTGGACAAACTGCGGTCTTTTATTAAAATTGAGAACTGTGGACAAACTGTGGACTTTTTTAAAAATTGAGAACTGTGGACAAACTGTGGACTTTTATTAAAATTGAGAACTGTGGACAAACTGTGGACTTTTATAAAAATTAATACTGTGGACAACCTGTGGACTTTTATAAAAATTGAGAATTGTGGACAAACTGCGGACTTTTTTAAAAATTGAGAACTGTGGACAAACTGTGGACTTTTATAAAAATTAATACTGTGGACAAACTGCGGACTTTTATAAAAATTAATACTGTGGACAAACTGCGGACTTTTATAAAAATTACTACTGTGGACAAACTGCGGACTTTTATAAAAATTAATACTGTTTACTTTTATTAAATTAATACGGACTTTTTTAAAAATTGAGAACTGTGGACAAACTGCGGACTTTTATAAAAATTAATACTGTGGACAAACTGTGGACTTTTATAAAAATTGAGAACTGTGGACAAACTGTGGACTTTTATTAAAATTGAGAACTGTGGACAAACTGTGGACTTTTATAAAAATTAATACTGTGGACAAACTGCGGACTTTTTTAAAAATTAATACTGTGGACAAACTGTGGACTTTTATAAAAATTAATACTGAGGGCAAACTGCGGACTTTTATTAAAATTGAGAACTCTGGACAAACTGTGGACTTTTTTAAAAATTGAGAACTGTGGACAAACTGTGGACTTTAATAAAAATTAATACTGTGGACAAACTGTGGACTTTTATAAAAATTAATACTGTGGACAAACTGCGGACTTTTATTAAAATTAATACTGTGGACAAACTGCGGACTTTTATAAAAATTAATACTGTGGACAAAATGCGGACTTTTATAAAAATTAATACTGTGGACAAACTGTGGACTTTTATTAAAATTAATACTGTGGACAAACTGCGGACTTTTTTAAAAATTAATACTGTGGACAAACTGCGGTCTTTTATTAAAATTGAGAACTGTGGACAAACTGTGGACTTTTTTAAAAATTGAGAACTGTGGACAAACTGTGGACTTTTATTAAAATTGAGAACTGTGGACAAACTGCGGACTTTTATAAAAATTGAGAACTGTGGACAAACTGCGGACTTTTATTAAAATTGAGAACTGTGGACAAACTGTGGACTTTTTTAAAAATTGAGAACTGTGGACAAACTGCGGACTTTTATAAAAATTAATACTGTGGACAAACTGCGGACTTTTATAAAAATAATACTGTTTACTTTTATTAAATTAATACGGACTTTTTTAAAAATTGAGAACTGTGGACAAACTGCGGACTTTTATAAAAATTAATACTGTGGACAAACTGTGGACTTTTATAAAAATTGAGAACTGTGGACAAACTGCGGACTTTTATAAAAATTAATACTGTGGACAAACTGCGGACTTTTATAAAAATTGAGAACTGTGGACAAACTGCGGACTTTTATTAAAATTGAGAACTGTGGACAAACTGTGGACTTTTATAAAAATTGAGAACTGTGGACAAACTGTGGACTTTTATAAAAATTAATACTGTGGACAAACTGCGGACTTTTATAAAAATTAATACTGTGGACAAACTGCGGACTTTTATAAAAATTGAGAACTGTGGACAAACTGCGGACTTTTATTAAAATTGAGAACTGTGGACAAACTGCGGACTTTTATAAAAATTAATACTGTGGACAAACTGTGGACTTTTATAAAAATTAATACTGTGGACAAACTGTGGACTTTTATAAAAATTAATACTGAGGACAAACTGCGGACTTTTATAAAAATTAATACTGTGGACAAACTGTGGACTTTTATAAAAATGAATACTGTGGACAAACTGCGGACTTTTATAAAAATTGAGAACTGTGGACAAACTGCGGACTTTTATAAAAATTGAGAACTGTGGACAAAGTGCGGACTTTTATAAAAATTAATACTGTGGACAAACTGTGGACTTTTATAAAAATTAATACTGTGGACAAACTGTGGACTTTTATTAAAATTAATACTGTGGACAAACTGTGGACTTTTATTAAAATTGAGAACTGTGGACAAACTGTAGACTTTTATAAAAATTAACACTGTGGACAAACTGCGGACTTTTATAAAAATTAATACTGTGGACAAACTGTGGACTTTTATAAAAATTAATACTGAGGACAAACTGTGGACTTTTATAAAAATTAATACTGTGGACAAACTGTGGACTTTTATAAAAATTAATACTGTGGACAAACTGTGGACTTTTATAAAAATTAATACTGTGGACAAACTGTGGACTTTTATAAAAATTAATACTGTGGACAAACTGTGGACTTTTATTAAAATTAATACTGTGGACAAACTGTGGACTTTTATTAAAATTAATACTGTGGACAAACTGTGGACTTTTATTAAAATTAATACTGTGGACAAACTGTGGACTTTTATTAAAATTGAGAACTGTGGACAAACTGTAGACTTTTATAAAAATTAACACTGTGGACAAACTGCGGACTTTTATAAAAATTAATACTGTGGACAAACTGCGGACTTTTATAAAAATAATACTGTTTACTTTTATTAAATTAATACGGACTTTTTTAAAAATTGAGAACTGTGGACAAACTGTGGACTTTTATAAAAATTAATACTGTGGACAAACTGCGGACTTTTATAAAAATTAATACTGTGGACAAACTGTGGACTTTTATAAAAATTAATACTGTGGACAAACTGTGGACTTTTATAAAAATTAATACTGTGGACAAACTGTGGACTTTTATTAAAATTAATACTGTGGACAAACTGTGGACTTTTATTAAAATTGAGAACTGTGGACAAACTGTAGACTTTTATAAAAATTAACACTGTGGACAAACTGCGGACTTTTATAAAAATTAATACTGTGGACAAACTGTGGACTTTTATAAAAATTAATACTGAGGACAAACTGTGGACTTTTATAAAAATTAATACTGTGGACAAACTGTGGACTTTTATAAAAATTAATACTGTGGACAAACTGCGGACTTTTATAAAAATTAATACTGTGGACAAACTGTGGACTTTTATAAAAATTAATACTGTGGACAAACTGTGGACTTTTATAAAAATTAATACTGAGGACAAACTGCGGACTTTTATAAAAATTAATACTGTGGACAAACTGTGGACTTTTATAAAAATTAATACTGTGGACAAACTGCGGACTTTTATAAAAATTAATACTGTGGACAAACTGTAGACTTTTATAAAAATTAATACTGTGGACAAACTGTGGACTTTTATAAAAATTAATACTGTGGACAAACTGCGGACTTTTATTAAAATTAATACTGTGGACAAACTGCGGACTTTTATAAAAATTGAGAACTGTGGACAAACTGTGGACTTTTATAAAAATTGAGAACTGTGGACAAACTCTGGATTTTTTTTAAAAATTAATACTGTGGACAAACTGTGGACTTTTATAAAAATTGAGAACTGTGGACAAACTGCGGACTTTTATAAAAATTAATACTGTGGACAAACTGCGGACTTTTATAAAAATAATACTGTTTACTTTTATTAAATTAATACGGACTTTTTTAAAAATTGAGAACTGTGGACAAACTGTGGACTTTTATAAAAATTAATACTGTGGACAAACTGCGGACTTTTATAAAAATTAATACTGTGGACAAACTGTGGACTTTTATAAAAATTAATACTGTGGACAAACTGTGGACTTTTATAAAAATTAATACTGTGGACAAACTGTGGACTTTTATTAAAATTAATACTGTGGACAAACTGTGGACTTTTATTAAAATTGAGAACTGTGGACAAACTGTAGACTTTTATAAAAATTAACACTGTGGACAAACTGCGGACTTTATAAAAATTAATACTGTGGACAAACTGTGGACTTTTATAAAAATTAATACTGAGGACAAACTGTGGACTTTTATAAAAATTAATACTGTGGACAAACTGTGGACTTTTATAAAAATTAATACTGTGGACAAACTGCGGACTTTTATAAAAATTAATACTGTGGACAAACTGTGGACTTTTATAAAAATTAATACTGTGGACAAACTGTGGACTTTTATAAAAATTAATACTGAGGACAAACTGCGGACTTTTATAAAAATTAATACTGTGGACAAACTGTGGACTTTTATAAAAATTAATACTGTGGACAAACTGCGGACTTTTATAAAAATTAATACTGTGGACAAACTGTAGACTTTTATAAAAATTAATACTGTGGACAAACTGTGGACTTTTATAAAAATTAATACTGTGGACAAACTGCGGACTTTTATTAAAATTAATACTGTGGACAAACTGCGGACTTTTATAAAAATTGAGAACTGTGGACAAACTGTGGACTTTTATAAAAATTGAGAACTGTGGACAAACTCTGGATTTTTTTTAAAAATTAATACTGTGGACAAACTGTGGACTTTTATAAAAATTGAGAACTGTGGACAAACTGCGGACTTTTATAAAAATTAATACTGTGGACAAACTGCGGACTTTTATAAAAATTGAGAACTGTGGACAAACTGTGGACTTTTATAAAAATTGAGAACTGTGGACAAACTGTGGACTTTTATAAAAATTAATACTGTGGACAAACTGCGGACTTTTATAAAAATTAATACTGTGGACAAACTGCGGACTTTTATAAAAATTGAGAACTGTGGACAAACTGTGGACTTTTATAAAAATTGAGAACTGTGGACAAACTGTGGACTTTTATAAAAATTAATACTGTGGACAAACTGCGGACTTTTATAAAAATTGAGAACTGTGGACAAACTGCGGACTTTTATAAAAATTGAGAACTGTGGACAAACTGCGGACTTTTATAAAAATTGAGAACTGTGGACAAACTGTGGACTTTTATAAAAATTAATACTGTGGACAAACTGTGGACTTTGATAAAAATTGAGAACTGTGGACAAACTGTAGACTTTTATAAAAATTAATACTGTGGACAAACTGTGGACTTTTATAAAAATTGAGAACTGTGGACAAACTGTGGACTTTTATAAAAATTGAGAACTGTGGACAAACTCTGGATTTTTTTTAAAAATTAATACTGTGGACAAACTGTGGACTTTTATAAAAATTGAGAACTGTGGACAAACTGCGGACTTTTATAAAAATTAATACTGTGGACAAACTGCGGACTTTTATAAAAATTGAGAACTGTGGACAAACTGTGGACTTTTATAAAAATTAATACTGTGGACAAACTGCGGACTTTTATAAAAATTAATACTGTGGACAAACTGCGGACTTTTATAAAAATTGAGAACTGTGGACAAACTGTGGACTTTTATAAAAATTAATACTGTGGACAAACTGCGGACTTTTATAAAAATTAATACTGTGGACAAACTGTGGACTTTTATAAAAATTAATACTGTGGACAAACTGCGGACTTTTATAAAAATTGAGAACTGTGGACAAACTGTGGACTTTTATAAAAATTAATACTGTGGACAAACTGTGGACTTTTATAAAAATTAATACTGTGGACAAACTGTGGACTTTTATAAAAATTGAGAATTGTGGACAAACTGCGGACTTTTTTAAAAATTGAGAACTGTGGACAAACTGTGGACTTTTATAAAAATTGAGAACTGTGGACAAACTGCGGACTTTTATAAAAATTGAGAACTGTGGACAAACTGCGGACTTTTATTAAAATTGAGAACTGTGGACAAACTGTGGACTTTTATAAAAATGAATACTGTGGACAAACTGCGGACTTTTATAAAAATTAATACTGTGGGCAAACTGCGGACTTTTATTAAAATTGAGAACTGTGGACAAACTGTGGACTTTTATAAAAATTGAGAACTGTTGACAAACTGTGGACTTTTATAAAAATTAATACTGTGGACAAACTGCGGACTTTTATAAAAATTAATACTGTGGACAAACTGCGGACTTTTATAAAAATTAATACTGTGGACAAACTGCGGACTTTTATTAAAATTAATACTGTGGACAAACTGTGGACTTTTATTAAAATTGAGAACTGTGGACAAACTGTGGACTTTTATAAAAATTAATACTGTGGACAAACTGTGGACTTTTATTAAAATTAATACTGTGGACAAACTGTGGACTTTTATTAAAATTGAGAACTGTGGACAAACTGTGGACTTTTATAAAAATTAATACTGTGGACAAACTGTGGACTTTTTTAAAAATTGAGAACTGTGGACAAACTGTGGACTTTTATAAAAATTAATACTGTGGACAAACTGCGGACTTTTATAAAAATTAATACTGTGGACAAACTGTAGACTTTTATAAAAATTAATACTGTGGACAAACTGTGGAATTTTATTAAAATTAATACTGAGGACAAACTGTAGACTTTTATTAAAATTGAGAACTGTTGACAAACTGTGGACTTTTATAAAAATTAATACTGTGGACAAACTGTGGACTTTTATAAAAATTAATACTGTGGACTTTTATTAAATTAATAAGGACTTTTATAAAAATTAATACTGTGGACAAACTGCGGACTTTTATAAAAATTGAGAACTGTGGACAAACTGCGGACTTTTATAAAAATTAATACTGTGGACAAACTGCGGACTTTTATTAAAATTAATACTGTGGACAAACTGCGGACTTTTATAAAAATTGAGAACTGTGGACAAACTGCGGACTTTTATTAAAATTGAGAACTGTGGACAAACTGTGGACTTTTATAAAAATTAATACTGTGGACAAACTGTGGACTTTTATTAAAATTGAGAACTGTGGACAAACTGTGGACTTTTATAAAAATTAATACTGTGGACAAACTGCGGGCTTTTTTAAAAATTAATACTGTGGACAAACTGTGGAATTTTATAAAAATTAATACTGTGGACAAACTGTGGACTTTTTTAAAAATTGAGAACTGTGGACAAACTGTGGACTTTTATAAAAATTAATACTGTGGACAAACTGCGGGCTTTTTTAAAAATTAATACTGTGGACAAACTGTGGACTTTTATTAAAATTGAGAACTGTGGACAAACTGTGGACTTTTATAAAAATTAATACTGTGGACAAACTGCGGGCTTTTTTAAAAATTAATACTGTGGACAAACTGTGGACTTTTATAAAAATTAATACTGTGGACTTTTATTAAATTAATAAGGACTTTTATAAAAATTAATACTGTGGACAAACTGCGGACTTTTATAAAAATTGAGAACTGTGGACAAACTGCGGACTTTTATAAAAATTAATACTGTGGACAAACTGCGGACTTTTATAAAAATTAATACTGTGGACAAACTGTGGACTTTTTTAAAAATTGAGAACTGTGGACAAACTGTGGACTTTTATAAAAATTAATACTGTGGACAAACTGCGGGCTTTTTTAAAAATTAATACTGTGGACAAACTGTGGACTTTTATAAAAATTAATACTGTGGACTTTTATTAAATTAATAAGGACTTTTATAAAAATTAATACTGTGGACAAACTGCGGACTTTTATAAAAATTGAGAACTGTGGACAAACTGCGGACTTTTATAAAAATTAATACTGTGGACAAACTGCGGACTTTTATTAAAATTAATACTGTGGACAAACTGCGGACTTTTATAAAAATTGAGAACTGTGGACAAACTGCGGACTTTTATTAAAATTAATACTGTGGACAAACTGCGGACTTTTATTAAAATTGAGAACTGTGGACAAACTGTGGACTTTTATAAAAATTAATACTGTGGACAAACTGTGGACTTTTATTAAAATTGAGAACTGTGGACAAACTGTGGACTTTTATAAAAATTAATACTGTGGACAAACTGCGGGCTTTTTTAAAAATTAATACTGTGGACAAACTGTGGAATTTTATAAAAATTAATACTGTGGACAAACTGTGGACTTTTTTAAAAATTGAGAACTGTGGACAAACTGTGGACTTTTATAAAAATTAATACTGTGGACAAACTGCGGGCTTTTTTAAAAATTAATACTGTGGACAAACTGTGGACTTTTATAAAAATTAATACTGTGGACTTTTATTAAATTAATAACGACTTTTATAAAAATTAATACTGTGGACAAACTGCGGACTTTTATAAAAATTGAGAACTGTGGACAAACTGCGGACTTTTATAAAAATTAATACTGTGGACAAACTGCGGACTTTTATTAAAATTAATACTGTGGACAAACTGCGGACTTTTATAAAAATTGAGAACTGTGGACAAACTGCGGACTTTTATTAAAATTGAGAACTGTGGACAAACTGTGGACTTTTATAAAAACTAATACTGTGGACAAACTGTGGACTTTTATTAAAATTGAGAACTGTGGACAAACTGTGGACTTTTATAAAAATTAATACTGTGGACAAACTGTGGAATTTTATAAAAATTAATACTGTGGACAAACTGTGGACTTTTATAAAAATTAATACTGTGGACAAACTGTGGACTTTTATAAAAATTAATACTGTGGACAAACTGCGGGCTTTTTTAAAAATTAATACTGTGGACAAACTGTGGAATTTTATAAAAATTAATACTGTGGACAAACTGTGGACTTTTTTAAAAATTGAGAACTGTGGACAAACTGTGGACTTTTATAAAAATTAATACTGTGGACAAACTGCGGACTTTTATAAAAATTAATACTGTGGACAAACTGCGGACTTTTATTAAAATTGAGAACTGTGGACAAACTGTGGACTTTTATAAAAATTAATACTGTGGACAAACTGTGGACTTTTATTAAAATTAATACTGTGGACAAACTGCGGACTTTTATTAAAATTGAGAACTGTGGACAAACTGTGGACTTTTATAAAAATTAATACTGTGGACAAACTGTGGAATTTTATAAAAATTAATACTGTGGACAAACTGTGGACTTTTTTAAAAATTGAGAACTGTGGACAAACTGTGGACTTTTATAAAAATTAATACTGTGGACAAACTGCGGACTTTTATAAAAATTAATACTGTGGACAAACTGCGGACTTTTATTAAAATTGAGAACTGTGGACAAACTGTGGACTTTTATAAAAATTAATACTGTGGACAAACTGTGGACTTTTATAAAAATTAATACTGTGGACAAACTGTGGACTTTTATAAAAATTAATACTGTGGACTTTTATTAAATTAATAAGGACTTTTATAAAAATTAATACTGTGGACAAACTGCGGACTTTTATAAAAATTAATACTGTGGACAAACTGTGGAATTTTATAAAAATTAATACTGTGGACAAACTGTGGACTTTTATAAAAATTAATACTGTGGACAAACTGCGGACTTTTATAAAAATTAATACTGTGGACAAACTGTGGACTTTTTTAAGAATTGAGAACTGTGGACAAACTGTGGACTTTTATAAAAATTAATACTGTGGACAAACTGTGGACTTTTATTAAAATTAATACTGTGGACAAACTGTAGACTTTTATTAAAATTGAGAACTGTGGACAAACTGTGGACTTTTATAAAAATTAATACTGTGGACAAACTGTGGACTTTTATAAAAATTAATACTGTGGACAAATTGCGGACTTTTATAAAAATTAATACTGTGGACAAACTGTGGACTTTTTTAAAAATTGAGAACTGTGGACAAACTGTGGACTTTTATAAAAATGAATACTGTGGACAAACTGCGGACTTTTATAAAAATTAATACTGTGGACAAACTGCGGACTTTTATTAAAATTGAGAACTGTGGACAAACTGTGGACTTTTATAAAAATTAATACTGTGGACAAACTGTGGACTTTTATTAAAATTAATACTGTGGACAAACTGTAGACTTTTATTAAAATTGAGAACTGTTGACAAACTGTGGACTTTTATAAAAATTAATACTGTGGACAAACTGTGGACTTTTATAAAAATTAATACTGTGGACTTTTATTAAATTAATAAGGACTTTTATAAAAATTAATACTGTGGACAAACTGTGGACTTTTATAAAAATTGAGAACTGTGGACAAACTGCGGACTTTTATAAAAATTAATACTGTGGACAAACTGCGGACTTTTATTAAAATTAATACTGTGGACAAACTGCGGACTTTTATAAAAATTGAGAACTGTGGACAAACTGTGGACTTTTATAAAAATTAATACTGTGGACAAACTGCGGACTTTTATAAAAATTAATACTGTGGACAAACTGCGGACTTTTATAAAAATTGAGAACTGTGGACAAACTGCGGACTTTTATTAAAATTGAGAACTGTGGACAAACTGTGGACTTTTATAAAAATTAATACTGTGGACAAACTGTGGACTTTTATTAAAATTGAGAACTGTGGACAAACTGTGGACTTTTATAAAAATTAATACTGTGGACAAACTGTGGAATTTTATAAAAATTAATACTGTGGACAAACTGTGGACTTTTATAAAAATTAATACTGTGGACAAACTGTGGACTTTTATAAAAATTAATACTGTGGACAAACTGCGGACTTTTATAAAAATTAATACTGTGGACAAACTGTGGACTTTTATAAAAATTAATACTGTGGACAAACTGTGGAATTTTATAAAAATTAATACTGTGGACAAACTGCGGACTTTTTTTAAAAATTAATACTGTGGACAAACTGCGGAATTTTATAAAAATTAATACTGTGGACTTTTATTAAATTAATACGGACTTTTTTAAAAATTGAGAACTGTGGACAAACTGTGGACTTTTATAAAAATTAATACTGTGGACAAAATGTGGACTTTTATAAAAATTAATACTGAGGACAAACTGCGGACTTTTATAAAAATTAATACTGTGGACAAACTGCGGACTTTTTTAAAAATTGAGAACTGTGGACAAACTGTGGACCTTTATAAAAATTAATACTGAGGACAAACTGCGGACTTTTTTAAAAATTGAGAACTGTGGACAAACTGTGGACTTTTATTAAAATTGAGAACTGTGGACAAATTGCGGACTTTTATTAAAATTGAGAACTGTGGACAAACTGTGGACTTTTATAAAAATTAATACTGTGGACAAACTGCGGACTTTTATAAAAATTAATACTGTGGACAAACTGCGGACTTTTTTAAAAATTGAGAACTGTGGACAAACTGTGGACTTTTATAAAAATTAATACTGTGGACAAACTGTGGACTTTTATTAAAATTGAGAACTGTGGACAAACTGTGGACTTTTATTAAAATTAATACTGTGGACAAACTGTGGACTTTTATAAAAATTGAGAACTGTGGACAAACTGTGGACTTTTATAAAAATTAATACTGTGGACAAACTGAGGACTTTTATAAAAATTGAGAACTGTGGACAAACTGTGGACTTTTATAAAAATGAATACTGTGGACAAACTGTGGACTTTTATAAAAATTGAGAACTGTGGACAAACTGTGGACTTTTATAAAAATTAATACTGTGGACAAACTGAGGACTTTTATAAAAATTGAGAACTGTGGACAAACTGTGGACTTTTATAAAAATGAATACTGTGGACAAACTGTGGACTTTTATAAAAATTGAGAACTGTGGACAAACTGTGGACTTTTATAAAAATTAATACTGTGGACAAACTGTGGACTTTTATAAAAATTAATACTGTGGACAAACTGCGGACTTTTATAAAAATTAATACTGTGGACAAACTGTGGACTTTTATAAAAATTAATACTGTGGACAAACTGTGGACTTTTATAAAAATTAATACTGTGGACAAACTGCGGACTTTTTTAAAAATTGAGAACTGTGGACAAACTGTGGACTTTTATAAAAATGAATACTGAGGACAAACTGCGGACTTTTATAAAAATTAATACTGTGGACAAACTGCGGACTTTTATAAAAATTAATACTGTGGACAAACTGCGGACTTTTATAAAAATTAATACTGTGGACAAACTGTGGACTTTTATAAAAATTAATACTGTGGACAAACTGCGGACTTTTATAAAAATTGAGAACTGTGGACAAACTGCGGACTTTTATTAAAATTGAGAACTGTGGACAAACTGTGGACTTTTATAAAAATGAATACTGAGGACAAACTGCGGACTTTTATAAAAATTAATACTGTGGACAAACTGTGGACTTTTATAAAAATTAATACTGTGGACAAACTCTGGACTTTTATAAAAATTAATACTGAGGACAAACTGCGGACTTTTATAAAAATTAATACTGTGGACAAACTGTGGACTTTTATAAAAATTAATACTGTGGACAAACTGCGGACTTTTATTAAAATTGAGAACTGTGGACAAACTGCGGACTTTTTTAAAAATTGAGAACTGTGGACAAACTGTGGACTTTTATAAAAATGAATACTGAGGACAAACTGCGGACTTTTATAAAAATTAATACTGTGGACAAACTGTGGACTTTTATAAAAATTAATACTGTGCACAAACTGCGGACTTTTATTAAAATTGAGAACTGTGGACAAACTGTGGACTTTTATAAAAATTAATACTGTGGACAAACTGCGGACTTTTATAAAAATTAATACTGTGGACAAACTGCGGACTTTTTTAAAAATTGAGAACTGTGGACAAACTGTGGAATTTTATAAAAATTAATACTGTGGACAAACTGCGGAATTTTATAAAAATTAATACTGAGGACAAACTGCGGACTTTTATAAAAATTAATACTGTGGACAAACTGCGGACTTTTATAAAAATTAATACTGTGGACAAACTGCGGACTTTTATAAAAATTAATACTGTGGACAAACTGCGGACTTTTATAAAAATTAATACTGTGGACAAACTGTGGAATTTTATAAAAATTAATACTGTGGACAAACTGCGGAATTTTATAAAAATTAATACTGTGGACAAACTGCGGACTTTTATAAAAATTAATACTGTGGACAAACTGCGGACTTTTATTAAAATTAATACTGTGGACAAACTGTGGAATTTTATAAAAATTAATACTGTGGACAAACTGCGGACTTTGATAAAAATTAATACTGTGGACAAACTGTGGACTTTTATAAAAATTGAGAACTGTGGACAAACTGTAGACTTTTATAAAAATTAACACTGTGGACAAACTCTGGACTTTTATTAAAATTGAGAACTGTGGACAAACTGCGGACTTTTATTAAAATTGAGAACTGTGGACAAACTGTGGACTTTTATAAAAATTAATACTGTGGACAAACTGTGGACTTTTATTAAAATTGAGAACTGTGGACAAACTGTGGACTTTTATAAAAATTAATACTGTGGACAAACTGTGGACTTTTATAAAAATTAATACTGAGGACAAACTGCGGACTTTTATAAAAATTAATACTGTGGACAAACTGTGGACTTTTATAAAAATTAATACTGTGGACAAACTGCGGAGTTTTTTAAAAATTGAGAACTGTGGACAAACTGTGGGTTTTTTTAAAAATTGAGAACTGTGGACAAACTGCGGACTTTTATAAAAATTAATACTGTGGACAAACTGAGGACTTTTATAAAAATTAATACTGTGGACAAACTGCGGACTTTTATTAAAATTGAGAACTGTGGACAAACTGCGGACTTTTATAAAAATTAATACTGTGGACAAACTGCGGACTTTTATAAAAATTGATACTGTGGACAAACTGTGGACTTTTATAAAAATTAATACTGTGGACAAACTGCGGACTTTTATTAAAATTGAGAACTGTGGACAAACTGTGGACTTTTATAAAAATTAATACTGTGGACAAACTGTGGACTTTCATAAAAATTGAGAACTGTGGACAAACTGTGGACTTTTATAAAAATTGAGAACTGTGGACAAACTGCGGACTTTTATAAAAATTAATACTGTGGACAAACTGCGGACTTTTATAAAAATTGAGAACTGTGGACAAACTGCGGACTTTTATAAAAATTGAGAACTGTGGACAAACTGCGGACTTTTATAAAAATTGAGAACTGTGGACAAACTGTGGACTTTTATAAAAATTAATACTGTGGACAAACTGCGGACTTTTATAAAAATTAATACTGTGGACAAACTGCGGACTTTTATAAAAATTGAGAACTGTGGACAAACTGCGGACTTTTATAAAAATTAATACTGTGGACAAACTGCGGACTTTTATAAAAATTGAGAACTGTGGACAAACTGTGGACTTTTATAAAAATTAATACTGTGGACAAACTGCGGACTTTTATAAAAATTAATACTGTGGACAAACTGCGGACTTTTTTAAAAATTGAGAACTGTGGACAATCTGCGGACTTTTATAAAAATTGAGAACTGTGGACAAACTGTGGACTTTTTTAAAAATTAATACTGTGGACAAACTGCGGACTTTTATAAAAATTAATACTGTGGACAAACTGTGGACTTTTATAAAAATTAATACTGTGAACAAACTGCGGACTTTTATAAAAATTAATACTGTGGACAAACTGCGGACTTTTATAAAAATTGAGAACTGTGGACAAACTGTGGACTTTTATAAAAATTAATACTGTGGACAAACTGCGGACTTTTATAAAAATTAATACTGTGCACAATCTGCGGACTTTTATAAAAATTGAGAACTGTGGACAAACTGTGGACTTTTATAAAAATTAATACTGTGGACAAACTGCGGACTTTTTTAAAAATTGAGAACTGTGGACAAACTGTGGACTTTTATAAAAATTAATACTGTGGACAAACTGTGGACTTTTATTAAAATTCAGAACTGTGGACAAACTGTGGACTTTTATAAAAATTAATACTGTGGACAAACTGTGGACTTTTATAAAAATTAATACTGAGGACAAACTGCGGACTTTTATAAAAATTAATACTGTGGACAAACTGTGGACTTTTATAAAAATTAATACTGTGGACAAACTGCGGACTTTTATAAAAATTAATACTGTGGACAAACTGCGGACTTTTATTAAAATTGAGAACTGTGGACAAACTGTGGACTTTTACAAAAATTAATACTGTGGACAAACTGCGGACTTTTTTAAAAATTGAGAACTGTGGACAAACTGTAGACTTTTATAAAAATTAACACTGTGGACAAACTGCGGACTTTTATAAAAATTAATACTGTGGACAAACTGTGGACTTTTATAAAAAGTAATACTGTGGACAAACTGCGGACTTTTATAAAAATTAATACTGTGGACAAACTGCGGACTTTTATAAAAATTAATACTGTGGACAAACTGTGGACTTTTATTAAAATTGAGAACTGTGGACAAACTGCGGACTTTTATAAAAATTGAGAACTGTGGACAAACTGTGGACTTTTATAAAAATTAATACTGTGGACAAACTGCGGACTTTTATAAAAATTAATACTGTGCACAATCTGCGGACTTTTATAAAAATTGAGAACTGTGGACAAACTGTGGACTTTTATAAAAATTAATACTGTGGACAAACTGTGGACTTTTATAAAAATTGAGAACTGTGGACAAACTGTGGACTTTTATAAAAATTAAAACTGTGGACAAACTGCGGACTTTTATAAAAATTGAGAACTGTGGACAAACTGTGGACTTTTATAAAAATGAATACTGTGGACAAACTGTGGACTTTTATAAAAATTAATACTGTGGACAAACTGCGGACTTTTATAAAAATTAATACTGTGGACAAACTGCGGGCTTTTTTAAAAATTGAGAACTGTGGACAAACTGTGGACTTTTATTAAAATTAATACTGTGGACAAACTGCGGACTTTTATAAAAATTGAGAACTGTGGACAAACTGTGGACTTTTATAAAAATTAATACTGTGGACAAACTGTGGACTTTTATAAAAATTGAGAACTGTGGACAAACTGTGGACTTTTATAAAAATTAAAACTGTGGACAAACTGCGGACTTTTATAAAAATTGAGAACTGTGGACAAACTGTGGACTTTTATAAAAATTAATACTGTGGACAAACTGCGGACTTTTATAAAAATTAATACTGTGGACAAACTGCGGGCTTTTTTAAAAATTGAGAACTGTGGACAAACTGTGGACTTTTATAAAAATTAATACTGTGGACAAACTGTGGACTTTTATAAAAATTAATACTGTGGACAAACTGCGGACTTTTATAAAAATTAATACTGTGGACAAACTGCGGGCTTTTTTAAAAATTGAGAACTGTGGACAAACTGTGGACTTTTATTAAAATTAATACTGTGGACAAACTGCGGACTTTTATAAAAATTGAGAACTGTGGACAAACTGTGGACTTTTATAAAAATTAATACTGTGGACAAACTGTGGACTTTTATAAAAATTGAGAACTGTGGACAAACTGTGGACTTTTATAAAAATTAAAACTGTGGACAAACTGCGGACTTTTATAAAAATTGAGAACTGTGGACAAACTGTGGACTTTTATAAAAATTAATACTGTGGACAAACTGCGGACTTTTATAAAAATTAATACTGTGGACAAACTGCGGGCTTTTTTAAAAATTGAGAACTGTGGACAAACTGTGGACTTTTATAAAAATTAATACTGTGGACAAACTGTGGACTTTTATAAAAATTAATACTGTGGACAAACTGTGGACTTTTATAAAAATTAATACTGTGGACAAACTGCGGACTTTTATAAAAATTAATACTGTGGACAAACTGTGGACTTTTATAAAAATTAATACTGTGGACAAACTGTGGACTTTTATAAAAATTAATACTGTGGACAAACTGCGGACTTTTATTAAAATTGAGAACTGTGGACAAACTGTGGACTTTTATAAAAATTAATACTGTGGACAAACTGTGGACTTTTATAAAAATTAATACTGTGGACAAACTGTGGACTTTTATAAAAATTAATACTGTGGACAAACTGTGGACTTTTATAAAAATTAATACTGTGGACAAACTGTGGACTTTTATTAAAATTGAGAACTGTGGACAAACTGCGGACTTTTATAAAAATTAATACTGTGGACAAACTGCGGACTTTTATAAAAATTAATACTGTGGACAAACTGCGGACTTTTATTAAAATTGAGAACTGTGGACAAACTGTGGACTTTTATAAAAATTAATACTGTGGACAAACTGCGGACTTTTATAAAAATTAATACTGTGGACAAACTGCGGACTTTTATAAAAATTAATACTGTGGACAAACTGTGGACTTTTATAAAAATTAATACTGTGGACAAACTGTGGACTTTTTTAAAAATTGAGAACTGTGGACAAACTGCGGACTTTTATTAAAATTGAGAACTGTGGACAAACTGTGGACTTTTATAAAAATTAATACTGTGGACAAACTGCGGACTTTTATAAAAATTAATACTGTGGACAAACTGCGGACTTTTATAAAAATTAATACTGTGGACAAACTGTGGACTTTTATAAAAATTAATACTGTGGACAAACTGTGGACTTTTATAAAAATTAATACTGTGGACAAACTGCGGACTTTTATAAAAATTAATACTGTGGACAAACTGCGGACTTTGATAAAAATTAATACTGTGGACAAACTGTGGACTTTTATAAAAATTGAGAACTGTGGACAAACTGTAGACTTTTATAAAAATTAACACTGTGGACAAACTCTGGACTTTTATTAAAATTGAGAACTGTGGACAAACTGCGGACTTTTATAAAAATTAATACTGTGGACAAACTGCGGACTTTTATAAAAATTAATACTGTGGACAAACTGCGGACTTTTATAAAAATTGATACTGTGGACAAACTGCGGACTTTTATTAAAATTGAGAACTGTGGACAAACTGTGGACTTTTATTAAAATTGAGAACTGTGGACAAACTGTGGACTTTTATAAAAATTAATACTGTGGACAAACTGCGGACTTTTATAAAAATTAATACTGTGGACAAACTGCGGACTTTTTTAAAAATTGAGAACTGTGGACAAACTGTGGACTTTTATAAAAATTAATACTGTGGACAAACTGTGGACTTTTAATAAAATTGAGAACTGTGGACAAACTGTGGACTTTTATAAAAATTAATACTGTGGACAAACTGTGGACTTTTATAAAAATTAATACTGTGGACAAACTGTGGACTTTTATTAAAATTGAGAACTGTGGACAAACTGCGGACTTTTTTAAAAATTGAGAACTGTGGACAAACTGTGGACTTTTATAAAAATTAATACTGTGGACAAACTGCGGACTTTTTAAAAATTGAGAACTGTGGACAAACTGTGGACTTTTATAAAAATTGAGAACTGTGGACAAACTGTGGACTTTTATAAAAATTAATACTGAGGACAAACTGCGGACTTTTTTAAAAATTGAGAACTGTGGACAAACTGTGGACTTTTATAAAAATTGAGAACTGTGGACAAACTGTAGACTTTTATAAAAATTAACACTGTGGACAAACTCTGGACTTTTATTAAAATTGAGAACTGTGGACAAACTGTGGACTTTTATAAAAATTAATACTGTGGACAAACTGCGGACTTTTTTTAAAAATTGAGAACTGTGGACAAACTGTGGACTTTTTTAAAAATTGAGAACTGTGGACAAACTGTGGACTTTTATAAAAATTAATACTGTGGACAAACTGCGGACTTTTTTAAAAATTGAGAACTGTGGACAAACTGTGGACTTTTATAAAAATTAATACTGTGGACAAACTGCGGACTTTTTTAAAAATTGAGAACTGTGGACAAACTGTGGACTTTTATAAAAATTGAGAACTGTGGACAAACTGCGGACTTTTTAAAAATTGAGAACTGTGGACAAACTGTGGACTTTTATAAAAATTAATACTGTGGACAAACTGTGGACTTTTAATAAAATTGAGAACTGTGGACAAACTGTGGACTTTTATAAAAATTAATACTGTGGACAAACTGTGGACTTTTATAAAAATTAATACTGTGGACAAACTGCGGACTTTTATAAAAATTGAGAACTGTGGACAAACTGCGGGCTTTTATAAAAATTGAGAACTGTGGACAAACTGTGGACTTTTATAAAAATTAATACTGTGGACAAACTGCGGACTTTTTTAAAAATTGAGAACTGTGGACAAACTGTGGACTTTTATAAAAATTGAGAACTGTGGACAAACTGCGGACTTTTTTAAAAATTGAGAACTGTGGACAAACTGTGGACTTTTATAAAAATTGAGAACTGTGGACAAACTGCGGACTTTTTTAAAAATTGAGAACTGTGGACAAACTGTGGACTTTTATAAAAATTAATACTGTGGACAAACTGCGGACTTTTATAAAAATTAATACTGTGGACAAACTGCGGACTTTTTTAAAAATTGAGAACTGTGGACAAACTGTGGACTTTTATAAAAATTAATACTGTGGACAAACTGTGGACTTTTAATAAAATTGAGAACTGTGGACAAACTGTGGACTTTTATAAAAATTAATACTGTGGACAAACTGTGGACTTTTATAAAAATTAATACTGTGGACAAACTGCGGACTTTTATAAAAATTGAGAACTGTGGACAAACTGTGGACTTTTATAAAAATTAATACTGTGGACAAACTGTGGACTTTTATAAAAATTGAGAACTGTGGACAAACTGTGGACTTTTATAAAAATGAATACTGTGGACAAACTGTGGACTTTTATAAAAATTAATACTGTGGACAAACTGCGGACTTTTATAAAAATTAATACTGTGGACAAACTGCGGGCTTTTTTAAAAATTGAGAACTGTGGACAAACTGTGGACTTTTATTAAAATTAATACTGTGGACAAACTGCGGACTTTTATAAAAATTGAGAACTGTGGACAAACTGTGGACTTTTATAAAAATTAATACTGTGGACAAACTGTGGACTTTTATAAAAATTGAGAACTGTGGACAAACTGTGGACTTTTATAAAAATTAAAACTGTGGACAAACTGCGGACTTTTATAAAAATTGAGAACTGTGGACAAACTGTGGACTTTTATAAAAATGAATACTGTGGACAAACTGTGGACTTTTATAAAAATTAATACTGTGGACAAACTGTGGACTTTTATAAAAATTAATACTGTGGACAAACTGCGGACTTTTATAAAAATTAATACTGTGGACAAACTGTGGACTTTTATAAAAATTAATACTGTGGACAAACTGTGGACTTTTATAAAAATTAATACTGTGGACAAACTGCGGACTTTTATTAAAATTGAGAACTGTGGACAAACTGTGGACTTTTATAAAAATTAATACTGTGGACAAACTGTGGACTTTTATAAAAATTAATACTGTGGACAAACTGTGGACTTTTATAAAAATTAATACTGTGGACAAACTGTGGACTTTTATAAAAATTAATACTGTGGACAAACTGTGGACTTTTATTAAAATTGAGAACTGTGGACAAACTGTGGACTTTTATAAAAATTAATACTGTGGACAAACTGCGG
This sequence comes from Drosophila paulistorum, assembly GCA_018152135.1. NCBI lineage: Eukaryota > Metazoa > Arthropoda > Insecta > Diptera > Drosophilidae > Drosophila > Drosophila paulistorum. Next base: position 84,723 of record JAECXG010000649.1, read on the forward strand.
ACTTTTATAAAAATTAATACTGTGGACAAACTGCGGACTTTTATTAAAATTGAGAACTGTGGACAAACTGTGGACTTTTATAAAAATTAATACTGTGGACAAACTGCGGACTTTTATAAAAATTAATACTGTGGACAAACTGCGGACTTTTATAAAAATTAATACTGTGGACAAACTGTGGACTTTTATAAAAATTAATACTGTGGACAAACTGTGGACTTTTTAAAAATTGAGAACTGTGGACAAACTGCGGACTTTTATTAAAATTGAGAACTGTGGACAAACTGTGGACTTTTATAAAAATTAATACTGTGGACAAACTGCGGACTTTTATAAAAATTAATACTGTGGACAAACTGCGGACTTTTATAAAAATTAATACTGTGGACAAACTGTGGACTTTTATAAAAATTAATACTGTGGACAAACTGTGGACTTTTATAAAAATTAATACTGTGGACAAACTGCGGACTTTTATAAAAATTAATACTGTGGACAAACTGCGGACTTTGATAAAAATTAATACTGTGGACAAACTGTGGACTTTTATAAAAATTGAGAACTGTGGACAAACTGTAGACTTTTATAAAAATTAACACTGTGGACAAACTCTGGACTTTTATTAAAATTGAGAACTGTGGACAAACTGCGGACTTTTATAAAAATTAATACTGTGGACAAACTGCGGACTTTTATAAAAATTAATACTGTGGACAAACTGCGGACTTTTATAAAAATTGATACTGTGGACAAACTGCGGACTTTTATTAAAATTGAGAACTGTGGACAAACTGTGGACTTTTATTAAAATTGAGAACTGTGGACAAACTGTGGACTTTTATAAAAATTAATACTGTGGACAAACTGCGGACTTTTATAAAAATTAATACTGTGGACAAACTGCGGACTTTTTTAAAAATTGAGAACTGTGGACAAACTGTGGACTTTTATAAAAATTAATACTGTGGACAAACTGTGGACTTTTAATAAAATTGAGAACTGTGGACAAACTGTGGACTTTTATAAAAATTAATACTGTGGACAAACTGTGGACTTTTATAAAAATTAATACTGTGGACAAACTGTGGACTTTTATTAAAATTGAGAACTGTGGACAAACTGCGGACTTTTTTAAAAATTGAGAACTGTGGACAAACTGTGGACTTTTATAAAAATTAATACTGTGGACAAACTGCGGACTTTTTTAAAAATTGAGAACTGTGGACAAACTGTGGACTTTTATAAAAATTGAGAACTGTGGACAAACTGTGGACTTTTATAAAAATTAATACTGAGGACAAACTGCGGACTTTTTTAAAAATTGAGAACTGTGGACAAACTGTGGACTTTTATAAAAATTGAGAACTGTGGACAAACTGTAGACTTTTATAAAAATTAACACTGTGGACAAACTCTGGACTTTTATTAAAATTGAGAACTGTGGACAAACTGTGGACTTTTATAAAAATTAATACTGTGGACAAACTGCGGACTTTTTTAAAAATTGAGAACTGTGGACAAACTGTGGACTTTTTTAAAAATTGAGAACTGTGGACAAACTGTGGACTTTTATAAAAATTAATACTGTGGACAAACTGCGGACTTTTTTAAAAATTGAGAACTGTGGACAAACTGTGGACTTTTATAAAAATTAATACTGTGGACAAACTGTGGACTTTTATTAAAATTGAGAACTGTGGACAAACTGTGGACTTTTATAAAAATTGAGAACTGTGGACAAACTGCGGACTTTTTTAAAAATTGAGAACTGTGGACAAACTGTGGACTTTTATAAAAATTAATACTGTGGACAAACTGTGGACTTTTAATAAAATTGAGAACTGTGGACAAACTGTGGACTTTTATAAAAATTAATACTGTGGACAAACTGTGGACTTTTATAAAAATTAATACTGTGGACAAACTGCGGACTTTTATAAAAATTGAGAACTGTGGACAAACTGCGGGCTTTTATAAAAATTGAGAACTGTGGACAAACTGTGGACTTTTATAAAAATTAATACTGTGGACAAACTGCGGACTTTTTAAAAATTGAGAACTGTGGACAAACTGTGGACTTTTATAAAAATTGAGAACTGTGGACAAACTGCGGACTTTTTTAAAAATTGAGAACTGTGGACAAACTGTGGACTTTTATAAAAATTGAGAACTGTGGACAAACTGCGGACTTTTTAAAAATTGAGAACTGTGGACAAACTGCGGACTTTTATAAAAATTAATACTGTGGACAAACTGCGGACTTTTTTAAAAATTGAGAACTGTGGACAAACTGTGGACTTTTATAAAAATTAATACTGTGGACAAACTGTGGACTTTTAATAAAATTGAGAACTGTGGACAAACTGTGGACTTTTATAAAAATTAATACTGTGGACAAACTGTGGACTTTTATAAAAATTAATACTGTGGACAAACTGCGGACTTTTATAAAAATTGAGAACTGTGGACAAACTGTGGACTTTTATAAAAATTAATACTGTGGACAAACTGTGGACTTTTATAAAAATTGAGAACTGTGGACAAACTGTGGACTTTTATAAAAATGAATACTGTGGACAAACTGTGGACTTTTATAAAAATTAATACTGTGGACAAACTGCGGACTTTTATAAAAATTAATACTGTGGACAAACTGCGGGCTTTTTTAAAAATTGAGAACTGTGGACAAACTGTGGACTTTTATTAAAATTAATACTGTGGACAAACTGCGGACTTTTATAAAAATTGAGAACTGTGGACAAACTGTGGACTTTTATAAAAATTAATACTGTGGACAAACTGTGGACTTTTATAAAAATTGAGAACTGTGGACAAACTGTGGACTTTTATAAAAATTAAAACTGTGGACAAACTGCGGACTTTTATAAAAATTGAGAACTGTGGACAAACTGTGGACTTTTATAAAAATGAATACTGTGGACAAACTGTGGACTTTTATAAAAATTAATACTGTGGACAAACTGTGGACTTTTATAAAAATTAATACTGTGGACAAACTGCGGACTTTTATAAAAATTAATACTGTGGACAAACTGTGGACTTTTATAAAAATTAATACTGTGGACAAACTGTGGACTTTTATAAAAATTAATACTGTGGACAAACTGCGGACTTTTATTAAAATTGAGAACTGTGGACAAACTGTGGACTTTTATAAAAATTAATACTGTGGACAAACTGTGGACTTTTATAAAAATTAATACTGTGGACAAACTGTGGACTTTTATAAAAATTAATACTGTGGACAAACTGTGGACTTTTATAAAAATTAATACTGTGGACAAACTGTGGACTTTTATTAAAATTGAGAACTGTGGACAAACTGTGGACTTTTATAAAAATTAATACTGTGGACAAACTGCGGACTTTTATAAAAATTAATACTGTGGACAAACTGCGGACTTTTATTAAAATTGAGAACTGTGGACAAACTGTGGACTTTTATAAAAATTAATACTGTGGACAAACTGCGGACTTTTATAAAAATTAATACTGTGGACAAACTGCGGACTTTTATAAAAATTAATACTGTGGACAAACTGTGGACTTTTATAAAAATTAATACTGTGGACAAACTGTGGACTTTTTTAAAAATTGAGAACTGTGGACAAACTGCGGACTTTTATTAAAATTGAGAACTGTGGACAAACTGTGGACTTTTATAAAAATTAATACTGTGGACAAACTGCGGACTTTTATAAAAATTAATACTGTGGACAAACTGCGGACTTTTATAAAAATTAATACTGTGGACAAACTGCGGACTTTGATAAAAATTAATACTGTGGACAAACTGCGGACTTTTATAAAAATTAATACTGTGGACAAACTGCGGACTTTTATAAAAATTAATACTGTGGACAAACTGCGGACTTTGATAAAAATTAATACTGTGGACAAACTGTGGACTTTTATAAAAATTGAGAACTGTGGACAAACTGTAGACTTTTATAAAAATTAACACTGTGGACAAACTCTGGACTTTTATTAAAATTGAGAACTGTGGACAAACTGCGGACTTTTATAAAAATTAATACTGTGGACAAACTGCGGACTTTTATAAAAATTAATACTGTGGACAAACTGCGGACTTTTATAAAAATTGATACTGTGGACAAACTGCGGACTTTTATTAAAATTGAGAACTGTGGACAAACTGTGGACTTTTATTAAAATTGAGAACTGTGGACAAACTGTGGACTTTTATAAAAATTAATACTGTGGACAAACTGCGGACTTTTATAAAAATGAATACTGTGGACAAACTGCGGACTTTTTTAAAAATTGAGAACTGTGGACAAACTGTGGACTTTTATAAAAATTAATACTGTGGACAAACTGTGGACTTTTAATAAAATTGAGAACTGTGGACAAACTGTGGACTTTTATAAAAATTAATACTGTGGACAAACTGTGGACTTTTATAAAAATTAATACTGTGGACAAACTGTGGACTTTTATTAAAATTGAGAACTGTGGACAAACTGCGGACTTTTTTAAAAATTGAGAACTGTGGACAAACTGTGGACTTTTATAAAAATTAATACTGTGGACAAACTGCGGACTTTTTTAAAAATTGAGAACTGTGGACAAACTGTGGACTTTTATAAAAATTGAGAACTGTGGACAAACTGTGGACTTTTATAAAAATTAATACTGAGGACAAACTGCGGACTTTTTTAAAAATTGAGAACTGTGGACAAACTGTGGACTTTTATAAAAATTGAGAACTGTGGACAAACTGTAGACTTTTATAAAAATTAACACTGTGGACAAACTCTGGACTTTTATTAAAATTGAGAACTGTGGACAAACTGTGGACTTTTATAAAAATTAATACTGTGGACAAACTGCGGACTTTTTTAAAAATTGAGAACTGTGGACAAACTGTGGACTTTTTTAAAAATTGAGAACTGTGGACAAACTGTGGACTTTTATAAAAATTAATACTGTGGACAAACTGCGGACTTTTTTAAAAATTGAGAACTGTGGACAAACTGTGGACTTTTATAAAAATTAATACTGTGGACAAACTGCGGACTTTTTTAAAAATTGAGAACTGTGGACAAACTGTGGACTTTTATAAAAATTAATACTGTGGACAAACTGCGGACTTTTTTAAAAATTGAGAACTGTGGACAAACTGTGGACTTTTATAAAAATTGAGAACTGTGGACAAACTGCGGACTTTTTTAAAAATTGAGAACTGTGGACAAACTGTGGACTTTTATAAAAATTAATACTGTGGACAAACTGTGGACTTTTAATAAAATTGAGAACTGTGGACAAACTGTGGACTTTTATAAAAATTAATACTGTGGACAAACTGTGGACTTTTATAAAAATTAATACTGTGGACAAACTGCGGACTTTTATAAAAATTGAGAACTGTGGACAAACTGCGGGCTTTTATAAAAATTGAGAACTGTGGACAAACTGGACTTTTATAAAAATTAATACTGTGGACAAACTGCGGACTTTTTTAAAAATTGAGAACTGTGGACAAACTGTGGACTTTTATAAAAATTGAGAACTGTGGACAAACAGCGGACTTTTTTAAAAATTGAGAACTGTGGACAAACTGTGGACTTTTATAAAAATTGAGAACTGTGGACAAACTGCGGACTTTTTTAAAAATTGAGAACTGTGGACAAACTGTGGACTTTTATAAAAATTAATACTGTGGACAAACTGCGGACTTTTATAAAAATTAATACTGTGGACAAACTGCGGACTTTTTTAAAAATTGAGAACTGTGGACAAACTGTGGACTTTTATAAAAATTAATACTGTGGACAAACTGTGGACTTTTAATAAAATTGAGAACTGTGGACAAACTGTGGACTTTTATAAAAATTAATACTGTGGACAAACTGTGGACTTTTATAAAAATTAATACTGTGGACAAACTGCGGACTTTTATAAAAATTGAGAACTGTGGACAAACTGTGGACTTTTATAAAAATTAATACTGTGGACAAACTGCGGACTTTTTTAAAAATTGAGAACTGTGGACAAACTGTGGACTTTTATAAAAATTGAGAACTGTGGACAAACTGCGGACTTTTTTAAAAATTGAGAACTGTGGACAAACTGTGGACTTTTATAAAAATTGAGAACTGTGGACAAACTGCGGACTTTTTTAAAAATTGAGAACTGTGGACAAACTGTGGACTTTTATAAAAATTAATACTGTGGACAAACTGCGGACTTTTTTAAAAATTGAGAACTGTGGACAAACTGTGGACTTTTATAAAAATTGAGAACTGTGGACAAACTGCGGACTTTTTTAAAAATTGAGAACTGTGGACAAACTGTGGACTTTTATAAAAATTAATACTGTGGACAAACTGCGGACTTTTTTAAAAATTGAGAACTGTGGACAAACTGCGGTCTTTTATTAAAATTGAGAACTGTGGACAAACTGTGGACTTTTATAAAAATTGAGAACTGTGGACAAACTGTGGACTTTTTTAAAAATTAATACTGTGGACAAACTGCGGACTTTTATTAAAATTGAGAACTGTGGACAAACTGTGGACTTTTATAAAAATTAATACTGTGGACAAACTGCGGACTTTTATTAAAATTGAGAACTGTGGACAAACTGTGGACTTTTATTAAAATTGAGAACTGTGGACAAACTGCGGACTTTTATAAAAATTAATACTGTGGACAAACTGCGGACTTTTATAAAAATTGAGAACTGTGGACAAACTGCGGACTTTTATAAAAATTGAGAACTGTGGACAAACTGCGGACTTTTATTAAAATTGAGAACTGTGGACAAACTGCGGACTTTTATAAAAATTAATACTGTGGACAAACTGCGGACTTTTATAAAAATTGAGAACTGTGGACAAACTGCGGACTTTTATAAAAATTAATACTGTGGACAAACTGCGGACTTTTATAAAAATTGAGAACTGTGGACAAACTGCGGGCTTTTATAAAAATTAATACTGTGGACAAACTGCGGACTTTTATAAAAATTAATACTGTGGACAAACTGCGGACTTTTATAAAAATTACTACTGTGGACAAACTGTGGACTTTTATAAAAATTAATACTGTGGACAAACTGCGGACTTTTATAAAAATTAATACTGTGGACAAACTGCGGACTTTTTTAAAAATTAATACTGTGGACAAACTGCGGACTTTTATTAAAATTGAGAACTGTGGACAAACTGTGGACTTTTATAAAAATTAATACTGTGGACAAACTGCGGACTTTTATAAAAATTAATACTGTGGACAAACTGCGGACTTTTATAAAAATTAATACTGTGGACAAACTGCGGACTTTGATAAAAATTAATACTGTGGACAAACTGCGGACTTTTATAAAAATTAATACTGTGGACAAACTGCGGACTTTTATAAAAATTAATACTGTGGACAAACTGCGGACTTTGATAAAAATTAATACTGTGGACAAACTGTGGACTTTTATAAAAATTGAGAACTGTGGACAAACTGTAGACTTTTATAAAAATTAACACTGTGGACAAACTCTGGACTTTTATTAAAATTGAGAACTGTGGACAAACTGCGGACTTTTATAAAAATTAATACTGTGGACAAACTGCGGACTTTGATAAAAATTAATACTGTGGACAAACTGCGGACTTTTATAAAAATTAATACTGTGGACAAACTGCGGACTTTTATAAAAATTAATACTGTGGACAAACTGCGGACTTTGATAAAAATTAATACTGTGGACAAACTGTGGACTTTTATAAAAATTGAGAACTGTGGACAAACTGTAGACTTTTATAAAAATTAACACTGTGGACAAACTCTGGACTTTTATTAAAATTGAGAACTGTGGACAAACTGCGGACTTTTATAAAAATTAATACTGTGGACAAACTGCGGACTTTTATAAAAATTAATACTGTGGACAAACTGCGGACTTTTATAAAAATTAATACTGTGGACAAACTGCGGACTTTGATAAAAATTAATACTGTGGACAAACTGCGGACTTTTATAAAAATTAATACTGTGGACAAACTGCGGACTTTTATAAAAATTAATACTGTGGACAAACTGCGGACTTTGATAAAAATTAATACTGTGGACAAACTGTGGACTTTTATAAAAATTGAGAACTGTGGACAAACTGTAGACTTTTATAAAAATTAACACTGTGGACAAACTCTGGACTTTTATTAAAATTGAGAACTGTGGACAAACTGCGGACTTTTATAAAAATTAATACTGTGGACAAACTGCGGACTTTTATAAAAATTAATACTGTGGACAAACTGCGGACTTTTATAAAAATTGATACTGTGGACAAACTGCGGACTTTTATTAAAATTGAGAACTGTGGACAAACTGTGGACTTTTATTAAAATTGAGAACTGTGGACAAACTGTGGACTTTTATAAAAATTAATACTGTGGACAAACTGCGGACTTTTATAAAAATGAATACTGTGGACAAACTGCGGACTTTTTTAAAAATTGAGAACTGTGGACAAACTGTGGACTTTTATAAAAATTAATACTGTGGACAAACTGTGGACTTTTAATAAAATTGAGAACTGTGGACAAACTGTGGACTTTTATAAAAATTAATACTGTGGACAAACTGTGGACTTTTATAAAAATTAATACTGTGGACAAACTGTGGACTTTTATTAAAATTGAGAACTGTGGACAAACTGCGGACTTTTTTAAAAATTGAGAACTGTGGACAAACTGTGGACTTTTATAAAAATTAATACTGTGGACAAACTGCGGACTTTTTTTAAAAATTGAGAACTGTGGACAAACTGTGGACTTTTATAAAAATTGAGAACTGTGGACAAACTGTGGACTTTTATAAAAATTAATACTGAGGACAAACTGCGGACTTTTTTTAAAAATTGAGAACTGTGGACAAACTGTGGACTTTTATAAAAATTGAGAACTGTGGACAAACTGTAGACTTTTATAAAAATTAACACTGTGGACAAACTCTGGACTTTTATTAAAATTGAGAACTGTGGACAAACTGTGGACTTTTATAAAAATTAATACTGTGGACAAACTGCGGACTTTTTTAAAAATTGAGAACTGTGGACAAACTGTGGACTTTTTTAAAAATTGAGAACTGTGGACAAACTGTGGACTTTTATAAAAATTAATACTGTGGACAAACTGCGGACTTTTTAAAAATTGAGAACTGTGGACAAACTGTGGACTTTTATAAAAATTAATACTGTGGACAAACTGCGGACTTTTTTAAAAATTGAGAACTGTGGACAAACTGTGGACTTTTATAAAAATTAATACTGTGGACAAACTGCGGACTTTTTTAAAAATTGAGAACTGTGGACAAACTGTGGACTTTTATAAAAATTGAGAACTGTGGACAAACTGCGGACTTTTTTAAAAATTGAGAACTGTGGACAAACTGTGGACTTTTATAAAAATTAATACTGTGGACAAACTGTGGACTTTTAATAAAATTGAGAACTGTGGACAAACTGTGGACTTTTATAAAAATTAATACTGTGGACAAACTGTGGACTTTTATAAAAATTAATACTGTGGACAAACTGCGGACTTTTATAAAAATTGAGAACTGTGGACAAACTGCGGGCTTTTATAAAAATTGAGAACTGTGGACAAACTGGACTTTTATAAAAATTAATACTGTGGACAAACTGCGGACTTTTTTAAAAATTGAGAACTGTGGACAAACTGTGGACTTTTATAAAAATTGAGAACTGTGGACAAACAGCGGACTTTTTTAAAAATTGAGAACTGTGGACAAACTGTGGACTTTTATAAAAATTGAGAACTGTGGACAAACTGCGGACTTTTTTAAAAATTGAGAACTGTGGACAAACTGTGGACTTTTATAAAAATTAATACTGTGGACAAACTGCGGACTTTTATAAAAATTAATACTGTGGACAAACTGCGGACTTTTTTAAAAATTGAGAACTGTGGACAAACTGTGGACTTTTATAAAAATTAATACTGTGGACAAACTGTGGACTTTTAATAAAATTGAGAACTGTGGACAAACTGTGGACTTTTATAAAAATTAATACTGTGGACAAACTGTGGACTTTTATAAAAATTAATACTGTGGACAAACTGCGGACTTTTATAAAAATTGAGAACTGTGGACAAACTGTGGACTTTTATAAAAATTAATACTGTGGACAAACTGCGGACTTTTTTAAAAATTGAGAACTGTGGACAAACTGTGGACTTTTATAAAAATTGAGAACTGTGGACAAACTGCGGACTTTTTTAAAAATTGAGAACTGTGGACAAACTGTGGACTTTTATAAAAATTGAGAACTGTGGACAAACTGCGGACTTTTTTTAAAAATTGAGAACTGTGGACAAACTGTGGACTTTTATAAAAATTAATACTGTGGACAAACTGCGGACTTTTTTAAAAATTGAGAACTGTGGACAAACTGTGGACTTTTATAAAAATTGAGAACTGTGGACAAACTGCGGACTTTTTTAAAAATTGAGAACTGTGGACAAACTGTGGACTTTTATAAAAATTAATACTGTGGACAAACTGCGGACTTTTTTTAAAAATTGAGAACTGTGGACAAACTGCGGTCTTTTATTAAAATTGAGAACTGTGGACAAACTGTGGACTTTTATAAAAATTGAGAACTGTGGACAAACTGTGGACTTTTTTAAAAATTAATACTGTGGACAAACTGCGGACTTTTATTAAAATTGAGAACTGTGGACAAACTGTGGACTTTTATAAAAATTAATACTGTGGACAAACTGCGGACTTTTATTAAAATTGAGAACTGTGGACAAACTGTGGACTTTTATTAAAATTGAGAACTGTGGACAAACTGCGGACTTTTATAAAAATTAATACTGTGGACAAACTGCGGACTTTTATAAAAATTGAGAACTGTGGACAAACTGCGGACTTTTATAAAAATTGAGAACTGTGGACAAACTGCGGACTTTTATTAAAATTGAGAACTGTGGACAAACTGCGGACTTTTATAAAAATTAATACTGTGGACAAACTGCGGACTTTTATAAAAATTGAGAACTGTGGACAAACTGCGGACTTTTATAAAAATTAATACTGTGGACAAACTGCGGACTTTTATAAAAATTGAGAACTGTGGACAAACTGCGGGCTTTTATAAAAATTAATACTGTGGACAAACTGCGGACTTTTATAAAAATTAATACTGTGGACAAACTGCGGACTTTTATAAAAATTACTACTGTGGACAAACTGTGGACTTTTATAAAAATTAATACTGTGGACAAACTGCGGACTTTTATAAAAATTAATACTGTGGACAAACTGCGGACTTTTATAAAAATTGAGAACTGTGGACAAACTGTGGACTTTTACAAAAATTAATACTGAGGACAAACTGCGGACTTTTATAAAAATTACTACTGTGGACAAACTGTGGACTTTTATAAAAATTAATACTGTGGACAAACTGCGGACTTTTATAAAAATTGAGAACTGTGGACAAACTGCGGACTTTTATAAAAATTGAGAACTGTGGACAAACTGCGGACTTTTATAAAAATTAATACTGTGGGCAAACTGCGGACTTTTATAAAAATTAATACTGTGGACAAACTGCGGACTTTTATAAAAATTAATACTGTGGACAAACTGCGGACTTTTAATAAAATTGAGAACTGTGGACAAACTGTGGACTTTTACAAAAATTAATACTGTGGACAAACTGCGGACTTTTATAAAAATTAATACTGTGGACAAACTGCGGACTTTTATAAAAATTGAGAACTGTGGACAAACTGCGGACTTTTATAAAAATTGAGAACTGTGGACAAACTGCGGACTTTTATAAAAATTGAGAACTGTGGACAAACTGTGGACTTTTATAAAAATTAATACTGTGGACAAACTGCGGACTTTTATAAAAATTAATACTGTGCACAATCTGCGGACTTTTATAAAAATTGAGAACTGTGGACAAACTGTGGACTTTTATAAAAATTAATACTGTGGACAAACTGCGGACTTTTATAAAAATTGAGAACTGTGGACAAACTGTGGACTTTTATAAAAATGAATACTGTGGACAAACTGTGGACTTTTATAAAAATTGAGAACTGTGGACAAACTGTGGACTTTTATAAAAATTAATACTGTGGACAAACTGTGGACTTTTATAAAAATTAATACTGTGGACAAACTGCGGACTTTTATAAAAATTGAGAACTGTGGACAAACTGCGGACTTTTATAAAAATTGAGAACTGTGGACAAACTGCGGACTTTTATTAAAATTGAGAACTGTGGACAAACTGTGGACTTTTATAAAAATTAATACTGTGGACAAACTGTGGACTTTTATAAAAATTAATACTGTGGACAAACTGTGGACTTTTATAAAAATTGAGAACTGTGGACAAACTGTGGACTTTTATAAAAATTGAGAACTGTGGACAAACTGCGGACTTTTATTAAAATTGAGAACTGTGGACAAACTGTGGACTTTTATAAAAATTAATACTGTGGACAAACTGTGGACTTTTATAAAAATTAATACTGTGGACAAACTGTGGACTTTTATAAAAATTGAGAACTGTGGACAAACTGTGGACTTTTATAAAAATTGAGAACTGTGGACAAACTGCGGACTTTTATAAAAATTAATACTGTGGACAAACTGCGGACTTTTATAAAAATTGAGAACTGTGGACAAACTGTGGACTTTTATAAAAATTAATACTGTGGACAAACTGCGGACTTTTTTAAAAATTGAGAACTGTGGACAAACTGTGGACTTTTATAAAAATTGAGAACTGTGGACAAACTGCGGACTTTTATAAAAATTAATACTGTGGACAAACTGCGGACTTTTATAAAAATTGAGAACTGTGGACAAACTGTGGACTTTTATAAAAATTAATACTGTGGACAAACTGCGGACTTTTATAAAAATTAATACTGTGGACAAACTGCGGACTTTTTTAAAAATTGAGAACTGTGGACAAACTGTCGACTTTTATAAAAATTAATACTGTGGACAAACTGTGGACTTTTATAAAAATTAATACTGTGGACAAACTGCGGACTTTTATTAAAATTGAGAACTGTGGACAAACTGCGGACTTTTATAAAAATTAATACTTTGGACAAACTGCGGACTTTTATAAAAATTGAGAACTGTGGACAAACTGTGGACTTTTATAAAAATTAATACTGTGGACAAACTGTGGACTTTTATAAAAATTAATACTGTGGACAAACTGCGGACTTTTATAAAAATTGAGAACTGTGGACAAACTGCGGACTTTTATAAAAATTAATACTGTGGACAAACTGTCGACTTTTATAAAAATTAATACTGTGGACAAACTGTGGACTTTTATAAAAATTGATACTGTGGACAAACTGCGGACTTTTATTAAAATTGAGAACTGTGGACAAACTGTGGACTTTTATAAAAATTAATACTGTGGACAAACTGCGGACTTTTATAAAAATTAATACTGTGGACAAACTGCGGACTTTTTTAAAAATTGAGAACTGTGGACAAACTGTGGACTTTTTTAAAAATTGAGAACTGTGGACAAACTGTGGACTTTTATAAAAATTAATACTGTGGACAAACTGTGGACTTTTATAAAAATTGAGAATTGTGGACAAACTGCGGACTTTTTTAAAAATTGAGAACTGTGGACAAACTGTGGACTTTTATAAAAATTGAGAACTGTGGACAAACTGTGGACTTTTATAAAAATTGAGAACTGTGGACAAACTGTGGACTTTTATAAAAATTGAGAACTGTGGACAAACTCTGGATTTTTTTAAAAATTAATATTGTGGACAAACTGCGGTCTTTTATTAAAATTGAGAACTGTGGACAAACTGTGGACTTTTATAAAAATTGAGAACTGTGGACAAACTCTGGATTTTTATAAAAATTAATACTGTGAACAAACTGCGGACTTTTATTAAAATTGAGAACTGTGGACAAACTGTGGACTTTGATAAAAATTAATACTGTGGACAAACTGCGGACTTTTATAAAAATTAATACTGTGGACAAGCTGCGGACTTTTATAAAAATTGAGAACTGTGGACAAACTGCGGACTTTTATAAAAATTAATACTGTGGACAAACTGTGGACTTTTATAAAAATTAATACTGTGGACAAACTGCGGACTTTTATAAAAATTGAGAACTGTGGACAAACTGCGGACTTTTATAAAAATTGAGAACTGTGGACACACTGTGGACTTTTATAAAAATTAATACTGTGGACAAACTGCGGACTTTTTTAAAAATTGAGAACTGTGGACAAACTGTGGACTTTTATAAAAATTAATACTGTGGACAAACTGTGGACTTTTATAAAAATTAATACTGTGGACAAACTGCGGACTTTTATAAAAATTGAGAACTGTGGACAAACTGCGGACTTTTATAAAAATTAATAAACTGTGGACAAACTGTGGACTTTTATAAAAATTAATACTGTGGACAAACTGTGGACTTTTATAAAAATTAATACTGTGGACAAACTGCGGACTTTTATAAAAATTGAGAACTGTGGACAAACTGCGGACTTTTATAAAAATTAATACTGTGGACAAACTGCGGACTTTTATTAAAATTGAGAACTGTGGACAAACTGCGGACTTTTATAAAAATTAATACTGTGGACAAACTGCGGACTTTTATAAAAATTAATACTGAGGACAAACTGCGGACTTTTATAAAAATTAATACTGTGGACAAACTGCGGACTTTTATAAAAATTAATACTGAGGACAAACTGCGGACTTTTATAAAAATTAATACTGTGGACAAACTGTGGACTTTTATAAAAATTAATACTGTGGACAAACTGCGGACTTTTATAAAAATTGAGAACTGTGGACAAACTGCGGACTTTTATAAAAATTGAGAACTGTGGACACACTGTGGACTTTTATAAAAATTAATACTGTGGACAAACTGCGGACTTTTTTAAAAATTGAGAACTGTGGACAAACTGTGGACTTTTATAAAAATTAATACTGTGGACAAACTGTGGACTTTTATAAAAATTAATACTGTGGACAAACTGCGGACTTTTATAAAAATTGAGAACTGTGGACAAACTGCGGACTTTTATAAAAATTAATAAACTGTGGACAAACTGTGGACTTTTATAAAAATTAATACTGTGGACAAACTGTGGACTTTTATAAAAATTAATACTGTGGACAAACTGCGGACTTTTATAAAAATTGAGAACTGTGGACAAACTGCGGACTTTTATAAAAATTAATACTGTGGACAAACTGCGGACTTTTATTAAAATTGAGAACTGTGGACAAACTGCGGACTTTTATAAAAATTAATACTGTGGACAAACTGCGGACTTTTATAAAAATTAATACTGAGGACAAACTGCGGACTTTTATAAAAATTAATACTGTGGACAAACTGCGGACTTTTATAAAAATTAATACTGAGGACAAACTGCGGACTTTTATAAAAATTAATACTGTGGACAAACTGTGGACTTTTATTAAAATTGAGAACTGTGGACAAACTGTGGACTTTTATAAAAATTGAGAACTGTGGACAAACTGCGGACTTTTATTAAAATTGAGAACTGTGGACAAACTGCGGACTTTTATAAAAATTAATACTGTGGACAAACTGCGGACTTTTATAAAAATGAATACTGTGGACAAACTGCGGACTTTTATAAAAATTAATACTGTGGACAAACTGCGGACTTTTATAAAAATTGAGAACTGTGGACAAACTGTGGACTTTTACAAAAATTAATACTGAGGACAAACTGCGGACTTTTATAAAAATTACTACTGTGGACAAACTGTGGACTTTTATAAAAATTAATACTGTGGACAAACTGCGGACTTTTATAAAAATTGAGAACTGTGGACAAACTGCGGACTTTTATTAAAATTGAGAACTGTGGACAAACTGCGGACTTTTATAAAAATTAATACTGTGGGCAAACTGCGGACTTTTATAAAAATTAATACTGTGGACAAACTGCGGACTTTTATAAAAATTAATACTGTGGACAAACTGTAGACTTTTATTAAAATTGAGAACTGTGGACAAACTGTGGACTTTTATAAAAATTGAGAACTGTGGACAAACTGCGGACTTTTATTAAAATTGAGAACTGTGGACAAACTGTGGACTTTTATAAAAATTAATACTGTGGACAAACTGCGGACTTTTATAAAAATTAATACTGTGGACAAACTGTAGACTTTTATTAAAATTGAGAACTGTGGACAAACTGTGGACTTTTATAAAAATTGAGAACTGTGGACAAACTGCGGACTTTTATAAAAATTAATACTGTGGGAAAATTGCGGACTTTTATAAAAATTACTACTGTGGACAAACTGTGGACTTTTATAAAAATTAATACTGTGGACAAACTGCGGACTTTTATAAAAATTAATACTGTGGACAAACTGCGGACTTTTATAAAAATTACTACTGTGGACAAACTGTGGACTTTTATAAAAATTAATACTGTGGACAAACTGCGGACTTTTATAAAAATTAATACTGTGGACAAACTGCGGACTTTTATAAAAATTGAGAACTGTGGACAAACTGTGGACTTTTACAAAAATTAATACTGAGGACAAACTGCGGACTTTTATAAAAATTACTACTGTGGACAAACTGTGGACTTTTATAAAAATTAATACTGTGGACAAACTGCGGACTTTTATAAAAATTGAGAACTGTGGACAAACTGCGGACTTTTATTAAAATTGAGAACTGTGGACAAACTGCGGACTTTTATAAAAATTAATACTGTGGGCAAACTGCGGACTTTTATAAAAATTAATACTGTGGACAAACTGCGGACTTTTATAAAAATTAATACTGTGGACAAACTGCGGAGTTTTAATAAAATTGAGAACTGTGGACAAACTGTGGACTTTTACAAAAATTAATACTGTGGACAAACTGCGGACTTTTATAAAAATTAATACTGTGGACAAACTGCGGACTTTTATAAAAATTGAGAACTGTGGACAAACTGCGGACTTTTATAAAAATTGAGAACTGTGGACAAACTGCGGACTTTTATAAAAATTGAGAACTGTGGACAAACTGTGGACTTTTATAAAAATTAATACTGTGGACAAACTGCGGACTTTTATAAAAATTAATACTGTGCACAATCTGCGGACTTTTATAAAAATTGAGAACTGTGGACAAACTGTGGACTTTTATAAAAATTAATACTGTGGACAAACTGCGGACTTTTTTAAAAATTGAGAACTGTGGACAAACTGTGGACTTTTATAAAAATTAATACTGTGGACAAACTGCGGACTTTTATAAAAATTGAGAACTGTGGACAAACTGTGGACTTTTATAAAAATGAATACTGTGGACAAACTGTGGACTTTTATAAAAATTGAGAACTGTGGACAAACTGTGGACTTTTATAAAAATTGAGAACTGTGGACAAACTGCGGACTTTTATAAAAATTGAGAACTGTGGACAAACTGTGGACTTTTATAAAAATTAATACTGTGGACAAACTGCGGACTTTTATAAAAATTAATACTGTGCACAATCTGCGGACTTTTATAAAAATTGAGAACTGTGGACAAACTGTGGACTTTTATAAAAATTAATACTGTGGACAAACTGCGGACTTTTATAAAAATTAATACTGTGGACAAACTGTGGACTTTTATAAAAATTAATACTGTGGACAAACTGCGGACTTTTATAAAAATTGAGAACTGTGGACAAACTGCGGACTTTTATAAAAATTGAGAACTGTGGACAAACTGCGGACTTTTATTAAAATTGAGAACTGTGGACAAACTGTGGACTTTTATAAAAATTAATACTGTGGACAAACTGTGGACTTTTATAAAAATTAATACTGTGGACAAACTGTGGACTTTTATAAAAATTGAGAACTGTGGACAAACTGTGGACTTTTATAAAAATTGAGAACTGTGGACAAACTGCGGACTTTTATAAAAATTAATACTGTGGACAAACTGCGGACTTTTATAAAAATTGAGAACTGTGGACAAACTGTGGACTTTTATAAAAATTAATACTGTGGACAAACTGCGGACTTTTTTAAAAATTGAGAACTGTGGACAAACTGCGGACTTTTATAAAAATTGAGAACTGTGGACAAACTGTGGACTTTTATAAAAATTAATACTGTGGACAAACTGCGGACTTTTATAAAAATTGAGAACTGTGGACAAACTGCGGACTTTTATTAAAATTG
The DNA here is from genome assembly GCA_018152135.1 of Drosophila paulistorum. Lineage (NCBI taxonomy): Eukaryota > Metazoa > Arthropoda > Insecta > Diptera > Drosophilidae > Drosophila > Drosophila paulistorum. Next base: position 103,007 of record JAECXG010000649.1, read on the forward strand.
AGAACTGTGGACAAACTGTGGACTTTTATAAAAATTAATACTGTGGACAAACTGTGGACTTTTATAAAAATTAATACTGTGGACAAACTGTGGACTTTTATAAAAATTGAGAACTGTGGACAAACTGTGGACTTTTATAAAAATTGAGAACCGTGGACAAACTGCGGACTTTTATAAAAATTAATACTGTGGACAAACTGCGGACTTTTATAAAAATTGAGAACTGTGGACAAACTGTGGACTTTTATAAAAATTAATACTGTGGACAAACTGCGGACTTTTTTAAAAATTGAGAACTGTGGACAAACTGTGGACTTTTATAAAAATTGAGAACTGTGGACAAACTGCGGACTTTTATAAAAATTAATACTGTGGACAAACTGCGGACTTTTATAAAAATTGAGAACTGTGGACAAACTGTGGACTTTTATAAAAATTAATACTGTGGACAAACTGCGGACTTTTATAAAAATTAATACTGTTGACAAACTGCGGACTTTTTTAAAAATTGAGAACTGTGGACAAACTGTGGACTTTTATAAAAATTAATACTGTGGACAAACTGTGGACTTTTATAAAAATTAATACTGTGGACAAACTGCGGACTTTTATTAAAATTGAGAACTGTGGACAAACTGCGGACTTTTATAAAAATTAATACTTTGGACAAACTGCGGACTTTTATAAAAATTGAGAACTGTGGACAAACTGTGGACTTTTATAAAAATTAATACTGTGGACAAACTGTGGACTTTTATAAAAATTAATACTGTGGACAAACTGCGGACTTTTATAAAAATTGAGAACTGTGGACAAACTGCGGACTTTTATAAAAATTAATACTGTGGACAAACTGTGGACTTTTATAAAAATTGATACTGTGGACAAACTGCGGACTTTTATTAAAATTGAGAACTGTGGACAAACTGTGGACTTTTATAAAAATTAATACTGTGGACAAACTGCGGACTTTTTTAAAAATTGAGAACTGTGGACAAACTGTGGACTTTTTTAAAAATTGAGAACTGTGGACAAACTGTGGACTTTTATAAAAATTAATACTGTGGACAAACTGCGGACTTTTATAAAAATTGAGAACTGTGGACAAACTGTGGACTTTTATAAAAATTGAGAACTGTGGACAAACTGTGGACTTTTATAAAAATTGAGAACTGTGGACAAACTCTGGATTTTTTTAAAAATTAATATTGTGGACAAACTGCGGTCTTTTATTAAAATTGAGAACTGTGGACAAACTGTGGACTTTTATAAAAATTGAGAACTGTGGACAAACTGTGGACTTTTATAAAAATTGAGAACTGTGGACAAACTGTGGACTTTTATAAAAATTTAGAACTGTGGACAAACTGTGGACTTTTATAAAAATTGAGAATTGTGGACAAACTGCGGACTTTTTTAAAAATTGAGAACTGTGGACAAACTGTGGACTTTTATAAAAATTGAGAACTGTGGACAAACTGAGGACTTTTATAAAAATTGAGAACTGTGGACAAACTGTGGACTTTTATAAAAATTGAGAACTGTGGACAAACTCTGGATTTTTTTAAAAATTAATATTGTGGACAAACTGCGGTCTTTTATTAAAATTGAGAACTGTGGACAAACTGTGGACTTTTATAAAAATTGAGAACTGTGGACAAACTCTGGATTTTTATAAAAATTAATACTGTGGACAAACTGCGGACTTTTATTAAAATTGAGAACTGTGAACAAACTGTGGACTTTGATAAAAATTAATACTGTGGACAAACTGCGGACTTTTATAAAAATTAATACTGTGGACAAGCTGCGGACTTTTATAAAAATTGAGAACTGTGGACAAACTGCGGACTTTTATAAAAATTAATACTGTGGACAAACTGTGGACTTTTATAAAAATTAATACTGTGGACAAACTGCGGACTTTTATAAAAATTGAGAACTGTGGACAAACTGCGGACTTTTATAAAAATTGAGAACTGTGGACAAACTGTGGACTTTTATAAAATTAATACTGTGGACAAACTGTGGACTTTTATAAAAATTAATACTGTGGACAAACTGCGGACTTTTATAAAAATTGAGAACTGTGGACAAACTGCGGACTTTTATAAAAATTAATACTGTGGACAAACTGCGGACTTTTATTAAAATTGAGAACTGTGGACAAACTGCGGACTTTTATAAAAATTAATACTGTGGACAAACTGCGGACTTTTATAAAAATTAATACTGAGGACAAACTGCGGACTTTTATAAAAATTAATACTGTGGACAAACTGTGGACTTTTATTAAAATTGAGAACTGTGGACAAACTGTGGACTTTTATAAAAATTGAGAACTGTGGACAAACTGCGGACTTTTATTAAAATTGAGAACTGTGGACAAACTGCGGACTTTTATAAAAATTAATACTGTGGACAAACTGCGGACTTTTATAAAAATGAATACTGTGGACAAACTGCGGACTTTTATAAAAATTAATACTGTGGACAAACTGTGGACTTTTATAAAAATTAATACTGTGGACAAACTGCGGACTTTTATAAAAATTAATACTGTGGACAAACTGTAGACTTTTATTAAAATTGAGAACTGTGGACAAACTGTGGACTTTTATAAAAATTGAGAACTGTGGACAAACTGTGGACTTTTATAAAAATTAATACTGTGGACAAACTGCGGACTTTTATAAAAATTAATACTGTGGACAAACTGTGGACTTTTATAAAAATTAATACTGTGGACAAACTGCGGACTTTTATAAAAATTGAGAACTGTGGACAAACTGCGGACTTTTATAAAAATTAATACTGTGGACAAACTGCGGACTTTTATTAAAATTGAGAACTGTGGACAAACTGCGGACTTTTATAAAAATTAATACTGTGGACAAACTGCGGACTTTTATAAAAATTAATACTGAGGACAAACTGCGGACTTTTATAAAAATTAATACTGTGGACAAACTGTGGACTTTTATTAAAATTGAGAACTGTGGACAAACTGTGGACTTTTATAAAAATTGAGAACTGTGGACAAACTGCGGACTTTTATTAAAATTGAGAACTGTGGACAAACTGCGGACTTTTATAAAAATTAATACTGTGGACAAACTGCGGACTTTTATAAAAATGAATACTGTGGACAAACTGCGGACTTTTATAAAAATTAATACTGTGGACAAACTGTGGACTTTTATAAAAATTAATACTGTGGACAAACTGCGGACTTTTATAAAAATTAATACTGTGGACAAACTGCGGACTTTTATAAAAATGAATACTGTGGACAAACTGCGGACTTTTATAAAAATTAATACTGTGGACAAACTGTGGACTTTTATAAAAATTAATACTGTGGACAAACTGCGGACTTTTATAAAAATTAATACTGTGGACAAACTGTGGACTTTTATAAAAATTAATACTGTGGACAAACTGCGGACTTTTATAAAAATTGAGAACTGTGGACAAACTGCGGACTTTTATAAAAATTAATACTGTGGACAAACTGCGGACTTTTATTAAAATTGAGAACTGTGGACAAACTGCGGACTTTTATAAAAATTAATACTGTGGACAAACTGCGGACTTTTATAAAAATTAATACTGAGGACAAACTGCGGACTTTTATAAAAATTAATACTGTGGACAAACTGTGGACTTTTATTAAAATTGAGAACTGTGGACAAACTGTGGACTTTTATAAAAATTGAGAACTGTGGACAAACTGCGGACTTTTATTAAAATTGAGAACTGTGGACAAACTGCGGACTTTTATAAAAATTAATACTGTGGACAAACTGCGGACTTTTATAAAAATGAATACTGTGGACAAACTGCGGACTTTTATAAAAATTAATACTGTGGACAAACTGTGGACTTTTATAAAAGTTAATACTGTGGACAAACTGCGGACTTTTATAAAAATTAATACTGTGGACAAACTGTAGACTTTTATTAAAATTGAGAACTGTGGACAAACTGTGGACTTTTATAAAAATTGAGAACTGTGGACAAACTGCGGACTTTTATAAAAATGAATACTGTGGACAAACTGCGGACTTTTATAAAAATTACTACTGTGGACAAACTGTGGACTTTTATAAAAATTAATACTGTGGACAAACTGCGGACTTTTATAAAAATTAATACTGTGGACAAACTGCGGACTTTTATAAAAATTAATACTGTGGACAAACTGCGGACTTTTATAAAAATTAATACTGTGGACAAACTGCGGACTTTTATAAAAATTACTACTGTGGACAAACTGTGGACTTTTATAAAAATTAATACTGTGGACAAACTGCGGACTTTTATAAAAATTAATACTGTGGACAAACTGCGGACTTTTATAAAAATTAATACTGTGGACAAACTGCGGACTTTTTTAAAAATTGAGAACTGTGGACAAACTGTGGACTTTTTTAAAAATTGAGAACTGTGGACAAACTGTGGACTTTTATAAAAATTAATACTGTGGACAAACTGTGGACTTTTATAAAAATTGAGAATTGTGGACAAACTGCGGACTTTTTTAAAAATTGAGAACTGTGGACAAACTGTGGACTTTTATAAAAATTGAGAACTGTGGACAAACTGTGGACTTTTATAAAAATTGATAACTGTGGACAAACTGTGGACTTTTATAAAAATTAATACTGTGGACAAACTGTGGACTTTTATAAAAATAAATACTGAGGACAAACTGCGGACTTTTATAAATATTAATACTGTGGACAAACTGCGGACTTTTTTAAAAATTGAGAACTGTGGACAAACTGTGGACTTTTATAAAAATTGAGAACTGTGGACAAACTGTGGACTTTTATCAAAAATGGAGAACTGTGGACAAACTGTGGACTTTTATAAAAATTAATACTGTGGACAAACTGTGGACTTTTATAAAAATTAATACTGAGGACAAACTGCGGACTTTTATAAAAATTAATACTGTGGACAAACTGTGGACTTTTACAAAAATTAATACTGAGGACAAACTGCGGACTTTTATAAAAATTAATACTGTGGACAAACTGTGGACTTTTATAAAAATTAATACTGAGGACAAACTGCGGACTTTTATAAAAATTAATACTGTGGACAAACTGCGGACTTTTATAAAAATTAATACTGTGGACAAACTGTGGACTTTTATAAAAATTAATACTGAGGACAAACTGTGGACTTTTATAAATATTAATACTGTGGACAAACTGCGGACTTTTTTAAAAATTGAGAACTGTGGACAAACTGTGGACTTTTATAAAAATTAATACTGAGGACAAACTGCGGACTTTTATAAAAATTAATACTGTGGACAAACTGTGGACTTTTACAAAAATTAATACTGAGGACAAACTGCGGACTTTTATAAAAATTAATACTGTGGACAAACTGTGGACTTTTATAAAAATTAATACTGAGGACAAACTGCGGACTTTTATAAAAATTAATACTGTGGACAAACTGCGGACTTTTATAAAAATTAATACTGTGGACAAACTGCGGACTTTTTTAAAAATTGAGAACTGTGGACAAACTGTGGACTTTTATAAAAATGAATACTGAGGACAAACTGCGGACTTTTATAAAAATTAATACTGTGGACAAACTGTGGACTTTTACAAAAATTAATACTGAGGACAAACTGCGGACTTTTATAAAAATTAATACTGTGGACAAACTGTGGACTTTTATAAAAATTAATACTGTGGCCCAACTGCGGACTTTTTTAAAAATTGAGAACTGTGGACAAACTGCGGACTTTTATAAAAATTAATACTGTGGACAAACTGTGGACTTTTACAAAAATTAATACTGAGGACAAACTGCGGACTTTTATAAAAATTAATACTGTGGACAAACTGCGGACTTTTTTAAAAATTAATACTGTGGACAAACTGCGGACTTTTTTTAAAAATTGAGAACTGTGGACAAACTGTGGACTTTTATAAAAATTAATACTGTGGACAAACTGCGGACTTTTATAAAAATTGAGAACTGTGGACAAACTGCGGACTTTTATAAAAATTGAGAACTGTGGACAAACTGCGGACTTTTATTAAAATTGAGAACTGTGGACAAACTGCGGACTTTTATAAAAATTAATACTGTGGACAAACTGCGGACTTTTATAAAAATTAATACTGTGGACAAACTGCGGACTTTTATAAAAATTAATACTGTGGACAAACTGTGGACTTTTATAAAAATTAATACTGTGGACAAACTGCGGACTTTTATAAAAATTAATACTGTGGACAAACTGTAGGCTTTTATTAAAATTGAGAACTGTGGACAAACTGCGGACTTTTATAAAAATTAATACTGTGGGAAAATTGCGGACTTTTATAAAAATTACTACTGTGGACAAACTGCGGACTTTTATAAAAATTAATACTGTGGACAAACTGCGGACTTTTATAAAAATTAATACTGTGGACAAACTGCGGACTTTTATAAAAATTACTACTGTGGACAAAATGTGGACTTTTATAAAAATTAATACTGTGGACAAACTGCGGACTTTTATAAAAATTAATACTGTGGACAAACTGCGGACTTTTATAAAAATTAATACTGTGGACAAACTGTGGACTTTTATAAAAATTAATACTGTGGACAAACTGCGGACTTTTATAAAAATTGAGAACTGTGGACAAACTGCGGACTTTTATTAAAATTGAGAACTGTGGACAAACTGCGGACTTTTATAAAAATTAATACTGTGGACAAACTGTGGACTTTTATTAAAATTGAGAACTGTGGACAAACTGTGGACTTTTATAAAAATTAATACTGTGGACAAACTGTGGACTTTTATAAAAATTAATACTGAGGACAAACTGCGGACTTTTATAAAAATTAATACTGTGGACAAACTGCGGACTTTTTTAAAAATTGAGAACTGTGGACAAACTGTGGACTTTTATAAAAATTAATACTGAGGACAAACTGCGGACTTTTATAAAAATTAATACTGTGGACAAACTGTGGACTTTTACAAAAATTAATACTGAGGACAAACTGCGGACTTTTATAAAAATTAATACTGTGGACAAACTGTGGACTTTTATAAAAATTAATACTGAGGACAAACTGCGGACTTTTATAAAAATTAATACTGTGGACAAACTGCGGACTTTTATAAAAATTAATACTGTGGACAAACTGTGGACTTTTATAAAAATTAATACTGTGGACAAACTGCGGACTTTTTTAAAAATTGAGAACTGTGGACAAACTGTGTTCTTTTATAAAAATGAATACTGTGGACAAACTGCGGACTTTTATAAAAATTAATACTGTGGACAAACTGTGGACTTTTACAAAAATTAATACTGAGGACAAACTGCGGACTTTTATAAAAATTAATACTGTGGACAAACTGTGGACTTTTATAAAAATTAATACTGTGGCCCAACTGCGGACTTTTTTAAAAATTGAGAACTGTGGACAAACTGCGGACTTTTATAAAAATTAATACTGTGGACAAACTGTGGACTTTTACAAAAATGAATACTGAGGACAAACTGCGGACTTTTATAAAAATTAATACTGTGGACAAACTGCGGACTTTTTTAAAAATTAATACTGTGGACAAACTGCGGACTTTTATAAAAATTGAGAACTGTGGACAAACTGTGGACTTTTATAAAAATTAATACTGAGGACAAACAGCGGACTTTTATAAAAATTAATGCTGTGGACAAACTGTGGACTTTTACAAAAATTAATACTGAGGACAAACTGCGGACTTTTATAAAAATTAATACTGTGGACAAACTGTGGACTTTTATAAAAATTAATACTGTGGACAAACTTCGGACTTTTTTTAAAAATTGAGAACTGTGGACAAACTGTGGACTTTTATAAAAATTAATACTGTGGACAAACTGTGGACTTTTATTAAAATTGAGAACTGTGGACAAACTGTGGACTTTTATAAAAATGAATACTGTGGACAAACTGCGGACTTTTATAAAAATTAATACTGTGGACAAACTGCGGACTTTTTTAAAAATTGAGAACTGTGGACAAACTGTGGACTTTTACAAAAATTAATACTGAGGACAAACTGCGGACTTTTATAAAAATTAATACTGTGGACAAACTGTGGACTTTTATAAAAATTAATACTGTGGACAAACTGTGGACTTTTATTAAAATTGAGAACTGTGGACAAACTGTGGACTTTTATAAAAATGAATACTGTGGACAAACTGCGGACTTTTATAAAAATTAATACTGAGGACAAACTGCGGACTTTTATAAAAACTAATACTGAGGACAAACTGCGGACTTTTATAAAAATTAATACAGTGGACAAACTGCGGACTTTTTTAAAAATTGAGAACTGTGGACAAACTGTGGACTTTTACAAAAATTAATACTGAGGACAAACTGCGGACTTTTATAAAAATTAATACTGTGGACAAACTGTGGACTTTTATTAAAATTGAGAACTGTGGACAAACTGTGGACTTTTATAAAAATGAATACTGTGGACAAACTGCGGACTTTTATAAAAATTAATACTGAGGACAAACTGCGGACTTTTATAAAAACTAATACTGAGGACAAACTGCGGACTTTTATAAAAATTAATACTGTGGACAAACTGCGGACTTTTTTTAAAAATTGAGAACTGTGGACAAACTGTGGACTTTTACAAAAATTAATACTGAGGACAAACTGCGGACTTTTATAAAAATTAATACTGTGGACAAACTGTGGACTTTTACAAAAATTAATACTGAGGACAAACTGCGGACTTTTATAAAAATTAATACTGTGGACAAACTGTGGACTTTTATAAAAATTAATACTGTGGACAAACTTCGGACTTTTTTTAAAAATTGAGAACTGTGGACAAACTGTGGACTTTTATAAAAATGAATACTGAGGACAAACTGCGGACTTTTATAAAAATTAATACTGTGGACAAACTGCGGACTTTTTTAAAAATTAATACTGTGGACAAACTGCGGACTTTTATAAAAACTAATACTGAGGACAAACTGTGGACTTTTATAAAAATTAATACTGTGGACAAACTTCGGACTTTTTTTAAAAATTGAGAACTGTGGACAAACTGTGGACTTTTACAAAAATTAATACTGAGGACAAACTGCGGACTTTTATAAAAATTAATACTGTGGACAAACTGTGGACTTTTATAAAAATTAATACTGTGGACAAACTGTGGACTTTTATTAAAATTGAGAACTGTGGACAAACTGTGGACTTTTATAAAAATGAATACTGTGGACAAACTGTGGACTTTTATTAAAATTAATACTGTGGACAAACTGTGGACTTTTATAAAAATTAATACTGTGGACAAACTGCGGACTTTTTAAAAAATTAATACTGTGGACAAACTGCGGACTTTTATAAAAATTAATACTGTGGACAAACTGCGGACTTTTATAAAAATTGAGAACTGTGGACAAACTGCGGACTTTTATTAAAATTGAGAACTGTGGACAAACTGCGGACTTTTATAAAAATTAATACTGTGGACAAACTGCGGACTTTTATAAAAATTAATACTGTGGACAAACTGCGGACTTTTATAAAAATTAATACTGTGGACAAACTGCGGACTTTTATTAAAATTGAGAACTGTGGACAAACTGCGAACTTTTATAAAAATTAATACTGTGGACAAACTGCGGACTTTTATAAAAATTAATACTGTGGACAAACTGCGGACTTTTATAAAAATTAATACTGTGGACAAACTGCGGACTTTTATAAAAATTAATACTGTGGACAAACTGCGGACTTTTATAAAAATTAATACTGTGGACAAACTGCGGACTTTTATAAAAATTAATACTGTGGACAAACTGCGGACTTTTATTAAAATTGAGAACTGTGGACAAACTGCGAACTTTTATAAAAATTAATACTGTGGACAAACTGCGGACTTTTATAAAAATTAATACTGTGGACAAACTGCGGACTTTTATTAAAATTGAGAACTGTGGACAAACTGCGGACTTTTATAAAAATTAATACTGTGGACAAACTGCGGACTTTTATTAAAATTGAGAACTGTGGACAAACTGCGAACTTTTATAAAAATTAATACTGTGGACAAACTGTGGACTTTTATAAAAATTAATACTGTGGACAAACTGCGGACTTTTATAAAAATTAATACTGTGGACTTTTATTAAATTAATACGGACTTTTTTAAAAATTGAGAACTGTGGACAAACTGTGGACTTTTATAAAAATTAATACTGTGGACAAACTGCGGACTTTTATAAAAATTAATACTGTGGACAAACTGCGGACTTTTATAAAAATTAATACTGTGGACAAACTGCGGACTTTTATAAAAATTAATACTGTGGACAAACTGCGGACTTTTATAAAAATTAATACTGTGGACAAACTGTGGACTTTTATAAAAATTAATACTGTGGACAAACTGCGGACTTTTATAAAAATTAATACTGTGGACAAACTGTAGACTTTTATAAAAATTGAGAACTGTGGACAAACTGTGGACTTTTATAAAAATTAATACTGTGGACAAACTGCGGACTTTTATAAAAATTGAGAACTGTGGACAAACTGCGGACTTTTATAAAAATTGAGAACTGTGGACAAACTGCGGACTTTTATTAAAATTGAGAACTGTGGACAAACTGCGGACTTTTATAAAAATTAATACTGTGGACAAACTGCGGACTTTTATAAAAATTAATACTGAGGACAAACTGCGGACTTTTATAAAAATTAATACTGTGGACAAACTGTGGACTTTTATTAAAATTGAAAACTGTGGACAAACTGCGGACTTTTATAAAAATTAATACTGAGGACAAACTGCGGACTTTTATAAAAATTAATACTGTGGACAAACTGCGGACTTTTATAAAAATTAATACTGTGGACAAACTGCGGACTTTTATAAAAATTACTACTGTGGACAAACTGTGGACTTTTATAAAAATTAATACTGTGGACAAACTGTGGACTTTTATAAAAATTAATACTGAGGACAAACTGCGGACTTTTATAAAAATTAATACTGTGGACAAACTGTGGACTTTTATAAAAATTAATACTGTGGACAAACTGTGGACTTTTATAAAAATTAATACTGAGGACAAACTGTGGACTTTTATAAAAATTAATACTGTGGACAAACTGTGGACTTTTATAAAAATTAATACTGAGGACAAACTGCGGACTTTTATAAAAATTAATACTGTGGGAAAATTGCGGACTTTTATAAAAATTACTACTGTGGACAAACTGCGGACTTTTATAAAAATTAATACTGTGGACAAACTGCGGACTTTTATAAAAATTAATACTGTGGACAAACTGCGGACTTTTATAAAAATTACTACTGTGGACAAACTGTGGACTTTTATAAAAATTAATACTGTGGACAAACTGTGGACTTTTATAAAAATTAATACTGAGGACAAACTGTGGACTTTTATAAAAATTAATACTGTGGACAAACTGTGGACTTTTATAAAAATTAATACTGTGGACAAACTGCGGACTTTTATAAAAATTGAGAACTGTGGACAAACTGTGGACTTTTATAAAAATTAATACTGTGGACAAACTGTGGACTTTTATAAAAATTAATACTGTGGACAAACTGCGGACTTTTATAAAAATTGAGAACTGTGGACAAACTGCGGACTTTTATAAAAATTGAGAACTGTGGACAAACTGCGGACTTTTATTAAAATTGAGAACTGTGGACAAACTGCGGACTTTTATAAAAATTAATACTGAGGACAAACTGTGGACTTTTATAAAAATTAATACTGTGGACAAACTGTGGACTTTTATAAAAATTAATACTGTGGACAAACTGTGGACTTTTATAAAAATTAATACTGTGGACAAACTGCGGACTTTTATAAAAATTAATACTGTGGACAAACTGTGGACTTTTATAAAAATTAATACTGTGGACAAACTGTGGACTTTTATAAAAATTAATACTGTGGACAAACTGTGGACTTTTATAAAAATTAATACTGAGGACAAACTGTGGACTTTTATAAAAATTAATACTGTGGACAAACTGTGGACTTTTATAAAAATTAATACTGTGGACAAACTGCGGACTTTTATAAAAATTGAGAACTGTGGACAAACTGCGGACTTTTATAAAAATTAATACTGTGGACAAACTGTGGACTTTTATAAAAATTAATACTGTGGACAAACTGCGGACTTTTATAAAAATGAATACTGTGGACAAACTGTGGACTTTTATAAAAATTGAGAACTGTGGACAAACTGTGGACTTTTATAAAAATTAATACTGTGGACAAACTGCGGACTTTTATAAAAATTAATACTGTGGACAAACTGCGGACTTTTATAAAAATTGAGAACTGTGGACAAACTGCGGACTTTTATAAAAATTGAGAACTGTGGACAAACTGCGGACTTTTATTAAAATTGAGAACTGTGGACAAACTGCGGACTTTTATAAAAATTAATACTGTGGACAAACTGCGGACTTTTATAAAAATTAATACTGAGGACAAACTGCGGACTTTTATAAAAATTAATACTGTGGACAAACTGTGGACTTTTATTAAAATTGAGAACTGTGGACAAACTGCGGACTTTTATAAAAATTAATACTGTGGACAAACTGCGGACTTTTATAAAAATTAATACTGTGGACAAACTGCGGACTTTTGAAAAAATTAATACTGTGGACAAACTGTGGACTTTTATAAAAATTAATACTGTGGACAAACTGCGGACTTTTGAAAAAATTAATACTGTGGACAAACTGTGGACTTTTATAAAAATTAATACTGAGGACAAACTGTGGACTTTTATAAAAATTAATACTGTGGACAAACTGCGGACTTTTATAAAAATTAATACTGTGGACAAACTGTGGACTTTTATAAAAATTAATACTGTGGACAAACTGTGGACTTTTATAAAAATTACTACTGTGGACAAACTGTGGACTTTTATAAAAATTAATACTGTGGACAAACTGTGGACTTTTACAAAAATTAATACTGAGGACAAACTGCGGACTTTTATAAAAATTAATACTGTGGACAAACTGTGGACTTTTATAAAAATTAATACTGAGGACAAACTGCGGACTTTTATAAAAATTAATACTGTGGACAAACTGCGGACTTTTTTTAAAAATTGAGAACTGTGGACAAACTGTGGACTTTTATAAAAATTAATACTGTGGACAAACTGTGGACTTTTACAAAAATTAATACTGAGGACAAACTGCGGACTTTTATAAAAATTAATACTGTGGACAAACTGTGGACTTTTATAAAAATTACTACTGTGGACAAACTGTGGACTTTTATAAAAATTAATACTGTGGACAAACTGCGGACTTTTATAAAAATTAATACTGTGGACAAACTGTGGACTTTTATAAAAATTAATACTGTGGACAAACTGCGGACTTTTATAAAAATTGAGAACTGTGGACAAACTGCGGACTTTTATAAAAATTGAGAACTGTGGACAAACTGTGGACTTTTATAAAAATTGAGAACTGTGGACAAACTGCGGTCTTTTATTAAAATTGAGAACTGTGGACAAACTGTGGACTTTTTTAAAAATGGAGAACTGTGGACAAACTGTGGACTTTTATAAAAATTAATACTGTGGACAAACTGTGGACTTTTATAAAAATTGAGAATTGTGGACAAACTGCGGACTTTTTTAAAAATTGAGAACTGTGGACAAACTGTGGACTTTTATAAAAATTGAGAACTGTGGACAAACTGTGGACTTTTATAAAAATTGAGAACTGTGGACAAACTGTGGACTTTTATAAAAATTGAGAACTGTGGACAAACTCTGGATTTTTTTAAAAATTAATATTGTGGACAAACTGCGGTCTTTTATTAAAATTGAGAACTGTGGACAAACTGTGGACTTTTATAAAAATTGAGAACTGTGGACAAACTCTGGATTTTTTTAAAAATTAATACTGTGGACAGACTGTGGACTTTTTTAAAAATTGAGAACTGTGCGCAAACTGTGGACTTTTATAAAAATTAATACTGTGGACAAACTGTAGACTTTTATAAAAATTAATACTGTGGACAAACTGTAGACTTTTATTAAAATTGAGAACTGTGGACAAACTGTGGACTTTTATAAAAATTGAGAACTGTGGACAAACTGCGGACTTTTATTAAAATTAATACTGAGGTCAAACTGCGGACTTTTATAAAAATTAATACTGTGGACAAACTGTGGACTTTTATAAAAATTAATACTGTGGGCAAACTGTAGACTTTTATAAAAATTGAGAACTGTGGACAAACTGTGGACTTTTATAAAAATTGAGAACTGTGGACAAACTCTGGATTTTTTTAAAAATTAATATTGTGGACAAACTGCGATCTTTTATTAAAATTGAGAACTGTGGACAAACTGTGGACTTTTATAAAAATTGAGAACTGTGGACAAACTCTGGATTTTTTTAAAAATTAATACTGTGGACAGACTGTGGACTTTTTTAAAAATTGAGAACTGTGCGCAAACTGTGGACTTTTATAAAAATTGAGAACTGTGGACAAACTCTGGATTTTTTTTAAAAATTAATACTGTGGACAGACTGTGGACTTTTTTAAAAATTGAGAACTGTGCGCAAACTGTGGACTTTTATAAAAATTAATACTGTGGACAAACTGTAGACTTTTATAAAAATTAATACTGTGGACAAACTGTAGACTTTTATTAAAATTGAGAACTGTGGACAAACTGCGGACTTTTATAAAAATTGAGAACTGTGGACAAACTGCGGACTTTTATAAAAATTGAGAACTGTGGACAAACTGCGGACTTTTATTAAAATTGAGAGCTGTGGACAAACTGCGGACTTTTATAAAAATTAATACTGTGGACAAACTGCGGACTTTTATAAAAATTAATACTGTGGACAAACTGTGGACTTTTATAAAAATTAATACTGTGGGCAAACTGTAGACTTTTATAAAAATTGAGAACTGTGGACAAACTGTGGACTTTTATAAAAATTGAGAACTGTGGACAAACTCTGGATTTTTTTAAAAATTAATATTGTGGACAAACTGCGATCTTTTATTAAAATTGAGAACTGTGGACAAACTGTGGACTTTTATAAAAATTGAGAACTGTGGACAAACTCTGGATTTTTTTAAAAATTAATATTGTGGACAAACTGCGATCTTTTATTAAAAATGAGAACTGTGGACAAACTGTGGACTTTTATAAAAATTGAGAACTGTGGACAAACTCTGGATTTTTTTAAAAATTAATATTGTGGACAAACTGCGATCTTTTATTAAAATTGAGAACTGTGGACAAACTGTGGACTTTTATAAAAATTGAGAACTGTGGACAAACTCTGGATTTTTTTAAAAATTAATATTGTGGACAAACTGCGATCTTTTATTAAAATTGAGAACTGTGGACAAACTGTGGACTTTTATAAAAATTGAGAACTGTGGACAAACTCTGGATTTTTTTAAAAATTAATACTGTGGACAGACTGTGGACTTTTATAAAAATTGAGAACTGTGGACAAACTGTGGACTTTTATAAAAATTGAGAACTGTGGACAAACTCTGGATTTTTTTAAAAATTAATATTGTGGACAAACTGCGGTCTTTTATTAAAATTGAGAACTGTGGACAAACTGTGGACTTTTATAAAAATTGAGAACTGTGGACAAACTCTGGATTTTTTTAAAAATTAATACTGTGGACAGACTGTGGACTTTTTTAAAAATTGAGAACTGTGCGCAAACTGTGGACTTTTATAAAAATTAATACTGTGGACAAACTGTAGACTTTTATAAAAATTAATACTGTGGACAAACTGTAGACTTTTATTAAAATTGAGAACTGTGGACAAACTGCGGACTTTTATAAAAATTGAGAACTGTGGACAAACTGCGGACTTTTATAAAAATTGAGAACTGTGGACAAACTGCGGACTTTTATTAAAATTGAGAGCTGTGGACAAACTGCGGACTTTTATAAAAATTAATACTGTGGACAAACTGCGGACTTTTATAAAAATTAATACTGTGGACAAACTGTGGACTTTTATAAAAATTAATACTGTGGACAAACTGTGGACTTTTATAAAAATTAATACTGTGGACAAACTGTGGACTTTTATAAAAATTAATACTGTGTACAAACTGTGGACTTTTATTAAAATTGAGAACTGTGGACAAACTGCGGACTTTTATAAAAATTAATACTGTGGACAAACTGTGGACTTTTATAAAAATTAATACTGTGGACTTTTATTAAAATAATACGGACTTTTTTAAAAATTGAGAACTGTGGACAAACTGTGGACTTTTATTAAAATTAATACTGTGGACAAACTGTGGACTTTTATTAAAATTGAGAACTGTGGACAAACTGTGGACTTTTATTAAAATTAATACTGTGGACAAACTGTGGACTTTTATTAAAATTGAGAACTGTGGACAAACTGTGGACTTTTATAAAAATTAATACTGTGGACAAACTGCGGACTTTTATAAAAATTGAGAACTGTGGACAAACTGTGGACTTTTATTAAAATTAATACTGTGGACAAACTGTGGACTTTTATTAAAATTGAGAACTGTGGACAAACTGTGGACTTTTATAAAAATTAATACTGTGGACAAACTGCGGACTTTTTTTAAAAATTGAGAACTGTGGACAAACTGTGGACTTTTATTAAAATTAATACTGTGGACAAACTGTGGACTTTTATTAAAATTGAGAACTGTGGACAAACTGTGGACTTTTATAAAAATTAATACTGTGGACAAACTGCGGACTTTTATAAAAATTGAGAACTGCGGACAAACTGCGGACTTTTTTAAAAATTGAGAACTGTGGACAAACTGCGGACTTTTATAAAAATTGAGAACTGTGGACAAACTGCGAACTTTTTTAAAAATTAAGAACTGTGGACAAACTGTGGACTTTTACAAAAATTAATACTGTGGACAAACTGTGGACTTTTATAAAAATTAATACTGTGGACAAACTGTGGACTTTTATAAAAATTAATACTGTGGACAAACTGTGGACTTTTATAAAAATTGAGAACTGTGGACAAACTGTGGACTTTTTTAAAAATTGAGAACTGTGGACAAACTGTGGACTTTTATAAAAATTAATACTGTGGACAAACTGCGGACTTTTATAAAAATTAATACTGTGGACAAACTGCGGACTTTTATAAAAATTAATACTGTGGACAAACTGTGGACTTTTATAAAAATTAATACTGTGGACAAACTGCGGACTTTTTTAAAAATTGAGAACTGTGGACAAACTGTGGACTTTTATAAAAATTAATACTGTGGACAAACTGCGGACTTTTATAAAAATTAATACTGTGGACAAACAGCGGACTTTTATAAAAATTAATACTGTGGACAAACTGTGGACTTTTATTAAAATTGAGAACTGTGGACAAACTGTGGACTTTTATAAAAATTAATACTGTGGACAAACTGTGGACTTTTATTAAAATTGAGAACTGTGGACAAACTGTGGACTTTTATAAAAATTAATACTGTGGACAAACTGTGGACTTTTATAAAAATTAATACTAAGGACACACTGCGGACTTTTATAAAAATTAATACTGTGGACAAACTGTGGACTTTTATTAAAATTGAGAACTGTGGACAAACTGTGGACTTTTATAAAAATTAATACTGTGGAAAACTGTGGACTTTTATTAAAATTGAGAACTGTGGACAAACTGTGGACTTTTATAAAAATTAATACTGTGGACAAACTGCGGACTTTTATAAAAATTAATACTGTGGACAAACTGTGGACTTTTTTAAAAATTAATACTGTGGACAAACTGTGGTCTTTTATAAAAATTAATACTGAGGACACACTGCGGACTTTTATAAAAATTAATACTGAGGACACACTGCGGACTTTTATAAAAATTAATACTGTGGACAAACTGTGGACTTTTATTAAAATTGAGAACTGTGGACAAACTGTGGACTTTTATAAAAATTAATACTGTGGAAAACTGTGGACTTTTATTAAAATTGAGAACTGTGGACAAACTGTGGACTTTTATAAAAATTAATACTGTGGACAAACTGCGGACTTTTATAAAAATTAATACTGAGGACACACTGCGGACTTTTATAAAAATTAATACTGTGGACAAACTGTGGACTTTTATTAAAATTGAGAACTGTGGACAAACTGTGGACTTTTATAAAAATTAATACTGTGGACAAACTGTGGACTTTTATTAAAATTGAGAACTGTGGACAAACTGTGGACTTTTATAAAAATTAATACTGTGGACAAACTGCGGACTTTTATAAAAATTAATACTGTGGACAAACTGTGGACTTTTTTAAAAATTAATACTGTGGACAAACTGTGGTCTTTTATAAAAATTAATACTGAGGACACACTGCGGACTTTTATAAAAATTAATACTGAGGACACACTGCGGACTTTTATAAAAATTAATACTGTGGACAAACTGTGGACTTTTATTAAAATTGAGAACTGTGGACAAACTGTGGACTTTTATAAAAATTAATACTGTGGACAAACTGTGGACTTTTATAAAAATTAATACTGAGGACACACTGCGGACTTTTATAAAAATTAATACTGTGGACAAACTGTGGACTTTTATTAAAATTGAGAACTGTGGACAAACTGTGGACTTTTATAAAAATTAATACTGTGGACAAACTGTGGACTTTTATAAAAATTAATACTGAGGACACACTGCGGACTTTTATAAAAATTAATACTGTGGACAAACTGTGGACTTTTATAAAAATTAATACTGTGGACAAACTGTGGACTTTTATTAAAATTGAGAACTGTGGACAAACTGTGGACTTTTATAAAAATTAATACTGTGGACAAACTGTGGACTTTTATAAAAATTAATACTGTGGACAAACTGTGGACTTTTATTAAAATTGAGAACTGTGGACAAACTGTGGACTTTTATAAAAATTAATACTGTGGACAAACTGTGGACTTTTATAAAAATTAATACTGAGGACACACTGCGGACTTTTATAAAAATTAATACTGTGGACAAACTGTGGACTTTTATTAAAATTGAGAACTGTGGACAAACTGTGGACTTTTATAAAAATTAATACTGTGGACAAACTGCGGACTTTTATAAAAATTAATACTGTGGACAAACTGTGGACTTTTTTAAAAATTAATACTGTGGACAAACTGTGGTCTTTTATAAAAATTAATACTGAGGACACACTGCGGACTTTTATAAAAATTAATACTGAGGACACACTGCGGACTTTTATAAAAATTAATACTGTGGACAAACTGTGGACTTTTATTAAAATTGAGAACTGTGGACAAACTGTGGACTTTTATAAAAATTAATACTGTGGACAAACTGTGGACTTTTATAAAAATTAATACTGAGGACACACTGCGGACTTTTATAAAAATTAATACTGTGGACAAACTGTGGACTTTTATTAAAATTGAGAACTGTGGACAAACTGTGGACTTTTATAAAAATTAATACTGTGGACAAACTGTGGACTTTTATAAAAATTAATACTGAGGACACACTGCGGACTTTTATAAAAATTAATACTGTGGACAAACTGTGGACTTTTATTAAAATTGAGAACTGTGGACAAACTGTGGACTTTTATAAAAATTAATACTGTGGACAAACTGTGGACTTTTATTAAAATTGAGAACTGTGGACAAACTGTGGACTTTTATAAAAATTAATACTGTGGACAAACTGTGGACTTTTATTAAAATTGAGAACTGTGGACAAACTGTGGACTTTTATAAAAATTAATACTGAGGACACACTGCGGACTTTTATAAAAATTAATACTGTGGACAAACTGTGGACTTTTATTAAAATTGAGAACTGTAAACAAACTGTGGACTTTTATAAAAATTAATACTGTGGACAAACTGTGAACTTTTATAAAAATTAATACTGTGGACAAACTGTGGACTTTTATAAAAATTAATACTGTGGACAAACTGTGGACTTTTATAAAAATTAATACTGTGGACAAACTGTGGACTTTTATAAAAATTAATACTGTGGACAAACTGTGAGTTTTTTTAAAAATTGAGAACTGTGGACAAATTGCGGACTTTTATAAAAATTAATACTGTGGACAAACTGCGGAGTTTTTTAAAAATTGAGAACTGTGGACAAACTGCGGACTTTTATTAAAATTGAGAACTGTGGACAAACTGTGGACTTTTATAAAAATTAATACTGTGGACAAACTGTGGACTTTTATAAAAATTGAGAACTGTGGACAAACTGCGGATTTTTTTAAAAATTAATACTGTGGACAAATCGTGGACTTTTTTAAAAATTGAGAACTGTGGACAAACTGTGGACTTTTATAAAAATTAATACTGTGGACAAACTGCGGACTTTTATTAAAATTGAGAACTGTGGACAAACTGTGGACTTTTATAAAAATTAATACTGTGGACAAACTGTGGACTTTTATAAAAATTGAGAACTGTGGACAAACTGCGGATTTTTTTAAAAATTAATACTGTGGACAAATCGTGGACTTTTTTAATGAAGTAAGTAAGTCGTCACGCCGACTTAGGTATACCATACACCAGTAAAACAAATATTTCAAATTTGTAATAACAAATGCATTTGCCTATTTCAAAAAAATTCTGTTCACATGCTTTTTACAAGCATATCTTAGTATCTCACTCACTCATGCATATGAGCACTCTAGCGCCCCACCCGGCAACGGCCAACTCCGGCCATATGGAAAAACGTTTATATGCATAACTTGGCTATTTTTTGTCCGATTTTGATCAAATTTGGTATTTTGCTGGGTATTAGTATTAAATTTAAGTGTGCCAAATTTGGTTCCACAAGGTAAAAAATTACGGGAGATAATCGAGTTTTTCAAATTTCGGGGGCGGAAAGGGGCGTGGCAAAATCTTTATACATACAAAATGAGCGCATTTACTAGGCAAATATACATACCAAATATGGTGTCTCTAGCTGCAATAGTTTTTGAGAAAAACGTTTTTTTTTGAATTGCGGGGGCGGAAAGGGGCGTGGCAAAAATTTGAAACAAACTTGATCACTCTACATACTACACGACCCTACATTCCAAATTTGGTAACTCTATCTCTTATAGTCTCCGAGATCTACGCGTTCATACGGACGGACGGACGGACGGACGGACGGACGGACAGACGGACAGACGGACAGACGGACAGACGGACGGACAGACGGACATGGCTAGGTCGACTCGGCTGTTGATACTGATCAAGAATATATATACTTTATGGGGTCGGAAAAGCTTCCTTCTGCCTGTTACATACATTTTGGCGACTTTAATATACCATTTCACCCTATGGGTGTATGGTATAAAAATTGAGAACTGTGGACAAACTGTGGACTTTTATAAAAATTAATACTGTGGACAAACTGTGGACTTTTATAAAAATTAATACTGTGGACAAACTGTGGACTTTTATAAAAATTAATACTGTGGACAAACTGTGAGTTTTTTTAAAAATTGAGAACTGTGGACAAATTGCGGACTTTTATAAAAATTAATACTGTGGACAAACTGCGGAGTTTTTTAAAAATTGAGAACTGTGGACAAACTGCGGACTTTTATTAAAATTGAGAACTGTGGACAAACTGTGGACTTTTATAAAAATTAATACTGTGGACAAACTGTGGACTTTTATAAAAATTGAGAACTGTGGACAAACTGCGGATTTTTTTAAAAATTAATACTGTGGACAAATCGTGGACTTTTTTAAAAATTGAGAACTGTGGACAAACTGTGGACTTTTATAAAAATTAATACTGAGGACACACTGCGGACTTTTATAAAAATTAATACTGTGGACAAACTGTGGACTTTTATTAAAATTGAGAACTGTGGACAAACTGTGGACTTTTATAAAAATTAATACTGTGGACAAACTGTGGACTTTTATAAAAATTAATACTGAGGACACACTGCGGACTTTTATAAAAATTAATACTGTGGACAAACTGTGGACTTTTATTAAAATTGAGAACTGTGGACAAACTGTGGACTTTTATAAAAATTAATACTGTGGACAAACTGTGGACTTTTATTAAAATTGAGAACTGTGGACAAACTGTGGACTTTTATAAAAATTAATACTGTGGACAAACTGTGGACTTTTATTAAAATTGAGAACTGTGGACAAACTTTTTAAATACTGTGGACAAACTGTGGACTTTTATAAAAATTAATACTGTGGACAAACTGCGGACTTTTATAAAAATTAATACTGTGGACAAACTGTGGACTTTTATTAAAATTGAGAACTGTAAACAAACTGTGGACTTTTATAAAAATTAATACTGTGGACAAACTGTGAACTTTTATAAAAATTAATACTGTGGACAAACTGTGGACTTTTATAAAAATTAATACTGTGGACAAACTGTGGACTTTTATAAAAATTAATACTGTGGACAAACTGTGGACTTTTATAAAAATTAATACTGTGGACAAACTGTGAGTTTTTTTAAAAATTGAGAACTGTGGACAAATTGCGGACTTTTATAAAAATTAATACTGTGGACAAACTGCGGAGTTTTTTAAAAATTGAGAACTGTGGACAAACTGTGGGTTTTTTTAAAAATTGAGAACTGTGGACTTTTATAAAAATTAATACTGTCGACAAACTGTGGACTTTTATAAAAATTAATACTGTGGACAAACTGTGAACTTTTATAAAAATTAATACTGTGGACAAACTGTGGACTTTTATAAAAATTAATACTGTGGACAAACTGTGGACTTTTATAAAAATTAATACTGTGGACAAACTGTGGACTTTTATAAAAATTAATACTGTGGACAAACTGTGAGTTTTTTTAAAAATTGAGAACTGTGGACAAATTGCGGACTTTTATAAAAATTAATACTGTGGACAAACTGCGGAGTTTTTTAAAAATTGAGAACTGTGGACAAACTGCGGACTTTTATTAAAATTGAGAACTGTGGACAAACTGTGGACTTTTATAAAAATTGAGAACTGTGGACAAACTGCGGATTTTTTTAAAAATTAATACTGTGGACAAATCGTGGACTTTTTTAAAAATTGAGAACTGTGGACAAACTGTGGACTTTTATAAAAATTAATATTGTGGACAAACTGTGAACTTTTATAAAAATTAATACTGTGGACAAACTGCGGACTTTTATAAAAATTAATACTGTGGACAAACTGTGGACTTTTATTAAAATTGAGAACTGTGGACAAACTGCGGACTTTTATAAAAATTAATACTGTGGACAAACTGCGGACTTTTATAAAAATTAATACTGTGGACAAACTGTGGACTTTTATAAAAATTAATACTGTCGACAAACTGTGGACTTTTATAAAAATTAATACTGTGGACAAACTGTGAACTTTTATAAAAATTAATACTGTGGACAAACTGCGGACTTTTATAAAAATTAATACTGTGGACAAACTGTGGACTTTTATTAAAATTAATACTGTGGACAAACTGTGGACTTTTATAAAAATTGAGAACTGTGGACAAACTGTGGACTTTTATAAAAATTAATACTGAGGACAAACTGTGGACTTTTATAAAAATTAATACTGAGGACAAACTGCGGACTCTTATAAAAATTAATACTGTGGACAAACTGCGGACTTTTATAAAAATTAATACTGAGGACAAACTGTGGACTTTTATAAAAATTAATACTGTCGACAAACTGTGGACTTTTATAAAAATTAATACTGTGGACAAACTGTGAACTTTTATAAAAATTAATACTGTGGACAAACTGCGGACTTTTATAAAAATTAATACTGTGGACAAACTGTGGACTTTTATAAAAATTAATACTGTGGACAAACTGTGGACTTTTATAAAAATTAAAACTGTGGACAAACTGCGGAGTTTTTTAAAAATTGAGAACTGTGGACAAACTGTGGGTTTTTTTAAAAATTGAGAACTGTGGACTTTTATAAAAATTAATACTGTGGACAAACTGCGGACTTTTATAAAAATTAATACTGTGGACAAACTGCGGACTTTTATAAAAATTAATACTGTGGACAAACTGCGGACTTTTATAAAAATTAATACTGTCGACAAACTGTGGACTTTTATAAAAATTAATACTGTGGACAAACTGTGAACTTTTATAAAAATTAATACTGTGGACAAACTGTGGACTTTTATAAAAATTAAAACTGTGGACAAACTGCGGAGTTTTTTAAAAATTGAGAACTGTGGACAAACTGTGGGTTTTTTTAAAAATTGAGAACTGTGGACTTTTATAAAAATTAATACTGTGGACAAACTGTGGACTTTTATAAAAATTGAGAACTGTGGACAAACTGTGGACTTTTATTAAAATTAATACTGTGGACAAACTGTGGACTTTTATAAAAATTGAGAACTGTGGACAAACTGTGGACTTTTATAAAAATTAATACTGTGGACAAACTGCGGAGTTTTTTAAAAATTGAGAACTGTGGACAAACTGTGGGTTTTTTTAAAAATTGAGAACTGTGGACTTTTATAAAAATTAATACTGTGGACAAACTGTGGACTTTTATAAAAATTAATACTGTGGACAAACTGTGGACTTTTATAAAAATTAATACTGTGGACAAACTGTGGACTTTTATTAAAATTGAGAACTGTGGACAAACTGTGGACTTTTATAAAAATTAATACTGTGGACAAACTGCGGAGTTTTTTAAAAATTGAGAACTGTGGACAAACTGTGGGTTTTTTTAAAAATTGAGAACTGTGGACTTTTATAAAAATTAATACTGTGGACAAACTGTGGACTTTTATAAAAATTAATACTGTGGACAAACTGTGGACTTTTATAAAAATTAATACTGTGGACAAACTGCGGAGTTTTTTAAAAATTGAGAACTGTGGACAAACTGTGGACTTTTATAAAAATTAATACTGTGGACAAACTGCGGAGTTTTATAAAAATTAATACTGAGGACAAACTGTGGACTTTTACAAAAATTAATACTGAGGACAAACTGTGGACTTTTATAAAAATTAATACTGAGGACAAACTGCGGACTTTTATAAAAATTAATACTGTGGACAAACTGCGGAGTTTTTTAAAAATTGAGAACTGTGGACAAACTGTGGACTTTTATAAAAATTAATACTGTGGACAAACTGTGGACTTTTACAAAAATTAATACTGAGGACAAATTGTGGACTTTTATAAAAATTAATACTGAGGACAAACTGTGGACTTTTATAAAAATTAATACTGTGGACAAACTGTGGACTTTTACAAAAATTAATACTGAGGACAAATTGTGGACTTTTATAAAAATTAATACTGAGGACAAACTGTGGACTTTTATAAAAATTAATACTGTGGACAAACTGTGGACTTTTACAAAAATTAATACTGAGGACAAATTGTGGACTTTTATAAAAATTAATACTGAGGACAAACTGTGGACTTTTATAAAAATTAATACTGTGGACAAACTGTGGACTTTTATAAAAATTAATACTGAGGACAAACTGCGGACTTTTATAAAAATTAATACTGTGGACAAACTGCGGACTTTTTTAAAAATTGAGAACTGTGGACAAACTGTGGACTTTTATAAAAATTAATACTGTGGACAAACTGTGGACTTTTATTAAAATTGAGAACTGTGGACAAACTGTGGACTTTTATAAAAATTAATACTGTGGACAAACTGTGGACTTTTATAAAAATTAATACTGAGGACAAACTGCGGACTTTTATAAAAATTAATACTGTGGACAAACTGCGGACTTTTTTAAAAATTGAGAACTGTGGACAAACTGTGGACCTTTATAAAAATTAATACTGAGGACAAACTGCGGACTTTTATAAAAATTAATACCGTGGACAAACTGTGGACTTTTACAAAAATTAATACTGAGGACAAACTGCGGACTTTTATAAAAATTAATACTGTGGCCCAACTGTGGACTTTTACAAAAATTAATACTGAGGACAAACTGCGGACTTTTATAAAAATTAATACTGTGGACAAACTGCGGACTTTTTTAAAAATTGAGAACTGTGGACAAACTGTGGACTTTTATAAAAATTAATACTGAGGACAAACTGTGGACTTTTATTAAAATTGAGAACTGTGGACAAACTGTGGACTTTTATAAAAATTAATACTGAGGACAAACTGCGGACTTTTATAAAAATTAATACTGTGGACAAACTGCGGACTTTTATAAAAATTAATACTGTGGACAAACTGTGGACTTTTACAAAAATTAATACTGAGGACAAACTGCGGACTTTTATAAAAATTAATACTGTGGACAAACTGTGGACTTTTATTAAAATTGAGAACTGTGGACAAACTGTGGACTTTTATAAAAATTAATACTGTGGACAAACTGTGGACTTTTATAAAAATTAATACTGAGGACACACTGCGGACTTTTATAAAAATTAATACTGTGGACAAACTGTGGACTTTTATTAAAATTGAGAACTGTGGACAAACTGTGGACTTTTATAAAAATTAATACTGTGGACAAACTGTGGACTTTTATTAAAATTGAGAACTGTGGACAAACTGTGGACTTTTATAAAAATTAATACTGTGGACAAACTGCGGACTTTTATAAAAATTAATACTGTGGACAAACTGTGGACTTTTTTAAAAATTGAGAACTGTGGACAAACTGTGGACTTTTATAAAAATTAATACTGTGGACAAACTGTGGACTTTTATTAAAATTGAGAACTGTGGACAAACTGTGGACTTTTATAAAAATTAATACTGAGGACAAACTGCGGACTTTTATAAAAATTAATACTGTGGACAAACTGCGGACTTTTTTAAAAATTGAGAACTGTGGACAAACTGTGGACTTTTATAAAAATTAATACTGAGGACAAACTGCGGACTTTTATAAAAATTAATACTGTGGACAAACTGTGGACTTTTACAAAAATTAATACTGAGGACAAACTGCGGACTTTTATAAAAATTAATACTGTGGACAAACTGTGGACTTTTTATAAAAATTAATACTGAGGACAAACTGCGGACTTTTATAAAAATTAATACTGTGGACAAACTGCGGACTTTTTTAAAAATTGAGAACTGTGGACAAACTGTGGACTTTTATAAAAATTAATACTGTGGACAAACTGTGGACTTTTATAAAAATTAATACTGAGGACAAACTGCGGACTTTTATAAAAATTAATACTGTGGACACACTGTGGACTTTTATAAAAATTAATACTGTGGACAAACTGCGGACTTTTATAAAAATTAATACTGAGGACAAACTGTAGACTTTTATAAAAATTAATACTGTGGACAAACTGTGGACTTTTATAAAAATTAATACTGTGGACAAACTGCGGACTTTTATTAAAATTGAGAACTGTGGACAAACTGTGGACTTTTATAAAAATTAATACTGTGGACAAACTGCGGACTTTTATAAAAATTAATACTGTGGACAAACTGTGGACTTTTATTAAAATTGAGAACTGTGGACAAACTGTGGACTTTTATAAAAATTAATACTGTGGACAAACTGCGGACTTTTATAAAAATTAATACTGTGGACAAACTGTGGACTTTTTTAAAAATTGAGAACTGTGGACAAACTGTGGACTTTTATAAAAATTAATACTGTGGACAAACTGTGGACTTTTATTAAAATTGAGAACTGTGGACAAACTGTGGACTTTTATAAAAATTAATACTGAGGACAAACTGCGGACTTTTATAAAAATTAATACTGTGGACAATCTGCGGACTTTTTTAAAAATTGAGAACTGTGGACAAACTGTGGACTTTTACAAAAATTAATACTGAGGACAAACTGCGGACTTTTATAAAAATTAATACTGTGGACAAACTGTGGACTTTTATAAAAATTAATACTGAGGACAAACTGCGGACTTTTATAAAAATTAATACTGTGGACAAACTGCGGACTTTTATAAAAATTAATACTGTGGACAAACTGTGGACTTTTATAAAAATTAATACTGTGGACAAACTGTGGACTTTTATAAAAATTAATACTGAGGACAAACTGCGGACTTTTATAAAAATTAATACTGTGGACAAACTGTGGACTTTTACAAAAATTAATACTGAGGACAAACTGTGGACTTTTATAAAAATTAATACTGAGGACAAACTGCGGACTTTTATAAAAATTAATACTGTGGACAAACTGTGGACTTTTACAAAAATTAATACTGAGGACAAACTGTGGACTTTTATAAAAATTAATACTGAGGACAAACTGTAGACTTTTATAAAAATTAATACTGTGGACAAACTGTGGACTTTTATAAAAATTAATACTGTGGACAAACTGTGGACTTTTACAAAAATTAATACTGAGGACAAACTGTGGACTTTTATAAAAATTAATACTGTGGACAAACTGTGGACTTTTATAAAAATTAATACTGTGGACAAACTGCGGACTTTTTTAAAAATTGAGAACTGTGGACAAACTGCGGACTTTTATAAAAATTAATACTGTGGACAAACAGCGGACTTTTATAAAAATTAATACTGTGGACAAACTGTGGACTTTTATAAAAATTAATACTGTGGACAAACTGTGGACTTTTACAAAAATTAATACTGAGGACAAACTGTGGACTTTTATTAAAATTTAGAACTGTGGACAAACTGTGGACTTTTATAAAAATTAATACTGTGGACAAACTGTGGACTTTTACAAAAATTAATACTGAGGACAAACTGTGGACTTTTATTAAAATTGAGAACTGTGGACAAACTGTGGACTTTTATAAAAATTAATACTGTGGACAAACTGCGGACTTTTTTAAAAATTGAGAACTGTGGACAAACTGCGGACTTTTATAAAAATTAATACTGTGGACAAACTGCGGACTTTTATAAAAATTAATACTGTGGACAAACTGTGGACTTTTATAAAAATTAATACTGTAGACAAACTGTGGACTTTTACAAAAATTAATACTGAGGACAAACTGTGGACTTTTATTAAAATTGAGAACTGTGGACAAACTGTGGACTTTTATAAAAATTAATACTGAGGACAAACTGCGGACTTTTATAAAAATTAATACTGTGGACAAACTGTGGACTTTTATTAAAATTGAGAACTGTGGACAAACTGTGGACTTTTATAAAAATTAATACTGTGGACAAACTGCGGACTTTTATAAAAATTAATACTGTGGACAAACTGTGGACTTTTATAAAAATTAATACTGTGGACAAACTGTGGACTTTTACAAAAATTAATACTGAGGACAAACTGTGGACTTTTATAAAAATTAATACTGTGGACAAACTGTGGACTTTTATAAAAATTAATACTGTGGACAAACTGTGGACTTTTATTAAAATTGAGAACTGTGGACAAACTGTGGACTTTTATAAAAATTAATACTGTGGACAAACTGCGGACTTTTATAAAAATTAATACTGTGGACAAACTGTGAGTTTTTTTAAAAATTGAGAATTGTGGACAAATTGCGGACTTTTATAAAAATTAATACTGTGGACAAACTGCGGAGTTTTTTAAAAATTGAGAACTGTGGACAAACTGCGGACTTTTATTAAAATTGAGAACTGTGGACAAACTGTGGACTTTTATAAAAATTAATACTGTGGACAAACTGTGGACTTTTATTAAAATTGAGAACTGTGGACAAACTGTGGACTTTTATAAAAATTAATACTGTGGACAAACTGCGGACTTTTATAAAAATTAATACTGTGGACAAACTGTGAGTTTTTTTAAAAATTGAGAACTGTGGACAAATTGCGGACTTTTATAAAAATTAATACTGTGGACAAACTGCGGAGTTTTTTAAAAATTGAGAACTGTGGACAAACTGCGGACTTTTATTAAAATTGAGAACTGTGGACAAACTGTGGACTTTTATAAAAATTAATACTGTGGACAAACTGTAAACTTTTATTAAAATTGAGAACTGTGGACAAACTGTGGACTTTTATAAAAATTAATACTGTGGACAAACTGCGGACCTTTATAAAAATTAATACTGTGGACAAACTGTGGACTTTTATAAAAATTAATACTGTGGACAAACTGTGGACTTTTATAAAAATTAATACTGTGGACAAACTGCGGACTTTTTTAAAAATTGAGAACTGTGGACAAACTGCGGACTTTTATAAAAATTAATACTGAGGACAAACTGTGGACTTTTATAAAAATTAATACTGTGGACA
Organism: Drosophila paulistorum; assembly: GCA_018152135.1. Classification (NCBI taxonomy): domain Eukaryota; kingdom Metazoa; phylum Arthropoda; class Insecta; order Diptera; family Drosophilidae; genus Drosophila; species Drosophila paulistorum. The sequence continues at coordinate 133,324 of JAECXG010000649.1, forward strand.
AACTGTGGACTTTTATAAAAATTAATACTGTGGACAAACTGCGGACTTTTTTAAAAATTGAGAACTGTGGACAAACTGCGGACTTTTATAAAAATTAATACTGTGGACAAACTGTGGACTTTTACAAAAATTAATACTGAGGACAAACTGTGGACTTTTATAAAAATTAATACTGTGGACAAACTGTGGACTTTTATAAAAATTAATACTGTGGACAAACTGTGGACTTTTATTAAAATTGAGAACTGTGGACAAACTGTGGACTTTTATAAAAATTAATACTGTGGACAAACTGCGGACTTTTATAAAAATTAATACTGTGGACAAACTGTGAGTTTTTTTAAAAATTGAGAACTGTGGACAAATTGCGGACTTTTATAAAAATTAATACTTTGGACAAACTGCGGAGTTTTTTAAAAATTGAGAACTGTGGACAAACTGCGGACTTTTATTAAAATTGAGAACTGTGGACAAACTGTGGACTTTTATAAAAATTAATACTGTGGACAAACTGTGGACTTTTATTAAAATTGAGAACTGTGGACAAACTGTGGACTTTTATAAAAATTAATACTGTGGACAAACTGCGGACTTTTATAAAAATTAATACTGTGGACAAACTGTGGACTTTTATAAAAATTAATACTGTGGACAAACTGCGGACTTTTTTAAAAATTGAGAACTGTGGACAAACTGCGGACTTTTATAAAAATTAATACTGTGGACAAACTGTGGACTTTTACAAAAATTAATACTGAGGACAAACTGTGGACTTTTATAAAAATTAATACTGTGGACAAATCGTGGACTTTTTTAAAAATTGAGAACTGTGGACAAACTGTGGACTTTTATAAAAATTAATACTGTGGACAAACTGCGGACTTTTATAAAAATTAATACTGAGGACAAACTGCGGACTTTTATAAAAATTAATACTGTGGACAAACTGCGGACCTTTTTAAAAATTGAGAACTGTGGACAAACTGTGGACTTTTATAAAAATTAATACTGTGGACAAACTGTGGACTTTTATTAAAATTGAGAACTGTGGACAAACTGTGGACTTTTAGAAAAATTAATACTGAGGACAAACTGCGGACTTTTATAAAAATTAATACTGTGGACAAACTGCGGACTTTTTTAAAAATTGAGAACTGTGGACAAACTGTGGACTTTTATAAAAATTAATACTGAGGACAAACTGCGGACTTTTATAAAAATTAATACTGTGGACAAACTGTGGACTTTTACAAAAATTAATACTGAGGACGAACTGTGGACTTTTATAAAAATTAATACTGTGGACAAACTGTGGACTTTTATAAAAATTAATACTGTGGCCCAACTGCGGACTTTTATAAAAATTAATACTGTGGACAAACTGTGGACTTTTATAAAAATTAATACTGTGGACAAACTGTGGACTTTTATAAAAATTAATACTGTGGACAAACTGTGGACTTTTATAAAAATTAATACTGTGGACAAACTGCGGACTTTTTTAAAAATTGAGAACTGTGGACAAACTGTGGACTTTTATAAAAATTAATACTGTGGACAAACTGTGGACTTTTATAAAAATTAATACTGTGGACAAACTGTGGACTTTTATAAAAATTAATACTGTGGACAAACTGTGGACTTTTATTAAAATTGAGAACTGTGAACAAACTGCGGACTTTTATAAAAATTAATACTGTGGACAAACTGTGGACTTTTACAAAAATTAATACTGAGGACGAACTGTGGACTTTTATAAAAATTAATACTGTGGACAAACTGTGGACTTTTATAAAAATTAATACTGTGGCCCAACTGCGGACTTTTATAAAAATTAATACTGTGGACAAACTGTGGACTTTTATAAAAATTAATACTGTGGACAAACTGTGGACTTTTATAAAAATTAATACTGTGGACAAACTGTGGACTTTTATAAAAATTAATACTGTGGACAAACTGCGGACTTTTTTAAAAATTGAGAACTGTGGACAAACTGTGGACTTTTATAAAAATTAATACTGTGGACAAACTGTGGACTTTTATAAAAATTAATACTGTGGACAAACTGTGGACTTTTATAAAAAATAATACTGAGGACAAACTGTGGACTTTTATAAAAATTAATACTGTGGACAAACTGTGGACTTTTATAAAAATTAATACTGTGGACAAACTGCGGACTTTTTTAAAAATTGAGAACTGTGGACAAACTGCGGACTTTTATAAAAATTAATACTGTGGACAAACTGTGGACTTTTACAAAAATTAATACTGAGGACAAACTGTGGACTTTTATAAAAATTAATACTGAGGACAAACTGCGGACTCTTATAAAAATTAATACTGTGGACAAACTGCGGACTTTTATAAAAATTAATACTGAGGACAAACTGTGGACTTTTATAAAAATTAATACTGTGGACAAACTGTGGACTTTTATAAAAATTAATACTGTGGACAAACTGTGGACTTTTATAAAAATTAATACTGTGGACAAACTGTGGACTTTTATTAAAATTGAGAACTGTGGACAAACTGCGGACTTTTATAAAAATTAATACTGTGGACAAACTGTGGACTTTTACAAAAATTAATACTGAGGACAAACTGTGGACTTTTATAAAAATTAATACTGTGGACAAACTGTGGACTTTTATAAAAATTAATACTGTGGACAAACTGTGGACTTTTATAAAAATTAATACTGTGGACAAACTGCGGACTTTTTTAAAAATTGAGAACTGTGGACAAACTGCGGACTTTTATAAAAATTAATACTGTGGACAAACTGTGGACTTTTATAAAAATTAATACTGAGGACAAACTGCGGACTTTTATAAAAATTAATACTGTGGACAAACTGCGGACTTTTTTAAAAATTGAGAACTGTGGACAAACTGTGGACTTTTATAAAAATTAATACTGTGGCCCAACTGCGGACTTTTATAAAAATTAATACTGAGGACAAACTGTGGACTTTTATAAAAATTAATACTGTGGACAAACTGTGGACTTTTACAAAAATTAATACTGAGGACAAACTGCGGACTTTTATAAAAATTAATACTGTGGACAAACTGTGGACTTTTATAAAAATTAATACTGTGGACAAACTGCGGACTTTTTTTAAAAATTGAGAACTGTGGACAAACTGTGGACTTTTATTAAAATTAATACTGTGGACAAACTGTGGACTTTTATAAAAATTGAGAACTGTGGACAAACTGTGGACTTTTATAAAAATTAATACTGTGGACAAACTGCGGACTTTTATAAAAATTAATACTGTGGACAAACTGTGGACTTTTATAAAAATTAATACTGTGGACAAACTGTGGACTTTTATAAAAATTAATACTGTGGACAAACTGTGGACTTTTATAAAAATTAATACTGTGGACAAACTGTGGACTTTTATTAAAATTGAGAACTGTGGACAAACTGTGGACTTTTATAAAAATTAATACTGTGGACAAACTGTGGACTTTTATAAAAATTGAGAACTGTGGACAAACTGTGGACTTTTATAAAAATTAATACTGTGGACAAACTGCGGACTTTTATAAAAATTAATACTGTGGACAAACTGTGGACTTTTATAAAAATTAATACTGTGGACAAACTGTGGACTTTTATAAAAATTAATACTGTGGACAAACTGCGGACTTTTATAAAAATTAATACTGTGGACAAACTGCGGACTTTTATAAAAATTAATACTGTGGACAAACTGTGGACTTTTATAAAAATTAATACTGTGGACAAACTGTGGACTTTTATAAAAATTAATACTGTGGACAAACTGTGAGTTTTTTTTAAAAATTGAGAACTGTGGACAAATTGCGGACTTTTATAAAAATTAATACTGTGGACAAACTGTGGACTTTTACAAAAATTAATACTGAGGACAAACTGCGGACTCTTATAAAAATTAATACTGTGGACAAACTGCGGACTTTTATAAAAATTAATACTGAGGACAAACTGTGGACTTTTATAAAAATTAATACTGTCGACAAACTGTGGACTTTTATAAAAATTAATACTGTGGACAAACTGTGAACTTTTATAAAAATTAATACTGTGGACAAACTGCGGACTTTTATATAAATTAATACTGTGGACAAACTGTGGACTTTTATAAAAATTAATACTGTGGACAAACTGCGGACTTTTATAAAAATTAATACTGTGGACAAACTGCGGACTCTTATAAAAATTAATACTGTGGACAAACTGCGGACTTTTATAAAAATTAATACTGAGGACAAACTGTGGACTTTTATAAAAATTAATACTGTCGACAAACTGTGGACTTTTATAAAAATTAATACTGTGGACAAACTGTGAACTTTTATAAAAATTAATACTGTGGACAAACTGCGGACTTTTATATAAATTAATACTGTGGACAAACTGTGGACTTTTATAAAAATTAATACTGTGGACAAACTGCGGACTTTTATAAAAATTAATACTGTGGACAAACTGTGGACTTTTATAAAAATTAATACTGTCGACAAACTGTGGACTTTTATAAAAATTAATACTGTGGACAAACTGTGAACTTTTATAAAAATTAATACTGTGGACAAACTGCGGACTTTTATAAAAATTAATACTGTGGACAAACTGTGGACTTTTATAAAAATTAATACTGTGGACAAACTGTGGACTTTTATTAAAATTAATACTGTGGACAAACTGTGGACTTTTATAAAAATTGAGAACTGTGGACAAACTGTGGACTTTTATAAAAATTAATACTGTAGACAAACTGTGGACTTTTATAAAAATTAATACTGTGGACAAACTGTGGACTTTTATAAAAATTAATACTGTGGACAAACTGTGGACTTTTTTAAAAATGAATACTGTGGACAAACTGCGGACTTTTATAAAAATTAATACTGTGGACAAACTGTGGACTTTTATAAAAATTAATACTGAGGACAAACTGCGGACTTTTATAAAAATTAATACTGTGGACAAACTGCGGACTTTTATAAAAATTAATACTGAGGACAAACTGTGGACTTTTATAAAAATTAATACTGTCGACAAACTGTGGACTTTTATAAAAATTAATACTGTGGACAAACTGTGAACTTTTATAAAAATTGAGAACTGTGGACAAACTGTGGACTTTTATAAAAATTAATACTGTGGACAAACTGTGGACTTTTATAAAAATTAATACTGTGGACAAACTGTGGACTTTTATAAAAATTAATACTGTGGACAAACTGTGGACTTTTTTAAAAATGAATACTGTGGACAAACTGCGGACTTTTATAAAAATTAATACTGTGGACAAACTGTGGACTTTTATAAAAATTAATACTGTGGACAAACTGCGGACTTTTATAAAAATTAATACTGTGGACAAACTGCGGACTTTTATAAAAATTAATACTGTGGACAAACTGTGGACTTTTATAAAAATTAATACTGTCGACAAACTGTGGACTTTTATAAAAATTAATACTGTGGACAAACTGTGGACTTTTATAAAAATTGAGAACTGTGGACAAACTGTGGACTTTTATAAAAATTAATACTGTGGACAAACTGTGGACTTTTATAAAAATTAATACTGAGGACAAACTGCGGACTCTTATAAAAATTAATACTGTGGACAAACTGCGGACTTTTATAAAAATTAATACTGAGGACAAACTGTGGACTTTTATAAAAATTAATACTGTCGACAAACTGTGGACTTTTATAAAAATTAATACTGTGGACAAACTGTGAACTTTTATAAAAATTAATACTGTGGACAAACTGCGGACTTTTATAAAAATTAATACTGTGGACAAACTGTGGACTTTTATAAAAATTAATACTGTGGACAAACTGCGGACTTTTATAAAAATTAATACTGTGGACAAACTGTGGACTTTTATAAAAATTAATACTGTCGACAAACTGTGGACTTTTATAAAAATTAATACTGTGGACAAACTGTGAACTTTTATAAAAATTAATACTGTGGACAAACTGCGGACTTTTATAAAAATTAATACTGTGGACAAACTGTGGACTTTTATAAAAATTAATACTGTGGACAAACTGTGGACTTTTATTAAAATTAATACTGTGGACAAACTGTGGACTTTTATAAAAATTGAGAACTGTGGACAAACTGTGGACTTTTATAAAAATTAATACTGTAGACAAACTGTGGACTTTTATAAAAATTAATACTGTGGACAAACTGTGGACTTTTATAAAAATTAATACTGTGGACAAACTGTGGACTTTTTTAAAAATGAATACTGTGGACAAACTGTGGACTTTTACAAAAATTAATACTGAGGACAAACTGTGGACTTTTATAAAAATTAATACTGTGGACAAACTGTGGACTTTTATAAAAATTAAGAACTGTGGACAAACTGCGGATTTTTTTAAAAATTAATACTGTGGACAAATCGTGGACTTTTTTAAAAATTGAGAACTGTGGACAAACTGTGGACTTTTATAAAAATTAATACTGTGGACAAACTGCGGACTTTTATAAAAATTAATACTGTGGACAAACTGCGGACTTTTTTAAAAATTGAGAACTGTGGACAAACTGTGGACTTTTATAAAAATTAATACTGAGGACAAACTGCGGACTTTTATAAAAATTAATACTGTGGACAAACTGTGGACTTTTACAAAAATTAATACTGAGGACAAACTGCGGACTTTTATAAAAATTAATACTGTGGACAAACTGTGGACTTTTATAAAAATTAATACTGTGGACAAACTGTGGACTTTTATAAAAATTAATACTGAGGACAAACTGTGGACTTTTATAAAAATTAATACTGTGGACACACTGCGGACTTTTATAAAAATTAATACTGTGGACAAACTGCGGACTTTTATAAAAATTAATACTGTGGCCCAACTGCGGACTTTTATAAAAATTAATACTGTGGACAAACTGTGGACTTTTACAAAAATTAATACTGAGGACAAACTGTGGACTTTTATAAAAATTAATACTGAGGACAAACTGCGGACTTTTATAAAAATTAATACTGTGGACAAACTGTGGACTTTTACAAAAATTAATACTGAGGACAAACTGTGGACTTTTATAAAAATTAATACTGAGGACAAACTGTGGACTTTTATAAAAATTAATACTGTGGACAAACTGTGGACTTTTATAAAAATTAATACTGTGGACAAACTGCGGACTTTTTAAAAATTGAGAACTGTGGACAAACTGCGGACTTTTATAAAAATTAATACTGTGGACAAACTGTGGACTTTTACAAAAATTAATACTGAGGACAAACTGTGGACTTTTATAAAAATTAATACTGAGGACAAACTGTGGACTTTTATAAAAATTAATACTGTGGACAAACTGTGGACTTTTATAAAAATTAATACTGTGGACAAACTGCGGACTTTTTTAAAAATTGAGAACTGTGGACAAACTGCGGACTTTTATAAAAATTAATACTGTGGACAAACTGTGGACTTTTATAAAAATTAATACTGAGGACAAACTGCGGACTTTTATAAAAATTAATACTGTGGACAAACTGTGGACTTTTACAAAAATTAATACTGAGGACAAACTGTGGACTTTTATAAAAATTAATACTGTGGACAAACTGTGGACTTTTATAAAAATTAATACTGTGGCCCATCTGCGGACTTTTATAAAAATTAATACTGTGGACAAACTGTGGACTTTTACAAAAATTAATACTGAGGACAAACTGTGGACTTTTATAAAAATTAATACTGAGGACAAACTGCGGACTATTATAAAAATTAATACTGTGGACAAACTGCGGACTTTTATAAAAATTAATACTGAGGACAAACTGTGGACTTTTATAAAAATTAATACTGTGGACAAACTGTGGACTTTTATAAAAATTAATACTGTGGACAAACTGCGGACTTTTATAAAAATTAATACTGTGGACAAACTGTGGACTTTTACAAAAATTAATACTGAGGACAAACTGTGGACTTTTATAAAAATTAATACTGAGGACAAACTGTGGACTTTTATAAAAATTAATACTGTGGACAAACTGTGGACTTTTATAAAAATTAATACTGTGGACAAACTGTGGACTTTTATAAAAATTAATACTGTGGCCCATCTGCGGACTTTTATAAAAATTAATACTGAGGACAAACTGCGGACTCTTATAAAAATTAATACTGTGGACAAACTGCGCACTTTTTTAAAAATTAATACTGTGGACAAACTGTGGACTTTTATAAAAATTAATACTGTGGACAAACTGTGGACTTTTATAAAAATTAATACTGTGGACAAACTGTGGACTTTTATAAAAATTAATACTGTGGACAAACTGCGGACTTTTATAAAAATTAATACTGTGGACAAACTGCGCACTTTTTTAAAAATTAATACTGTGGACAAACTGTGGACTTTTATAAAAATTAATACTGTGGACAAACTGTGGACTTTTATAAAAATTAATACTGTGGACAAACTGTGGACTTTTATAAAAATTAATACTGAGGACAAACTGCGGACTCTTATAAAAATTAATACTGTGGACAAACTGCGGACTTTTATAAAAATTAATACTGAGGACAAACTGTGGACTTTTATAAAAATTAATACTGTGGACAAACTGTGGACTTTTATAAAAATTAATACTGTGGACAAACTGTGGACTTTTATAAAAATTAATACTGTGGCCCATCTGCGGACTTTTATAAAAATTAATACTGTGGGCAAACTGTGGACTTTTACAAAAATTAATACTGAGGACAAACTGTGGACTTTTATAAAAATTAATACTGAGGACAAACTGCGGACTCTTATAAAAATTAATACTGTGGACAAACTGTGGACTTTTATTAAAATTGAGAACTGTGGACAAACTGCGGACTTTTATAAAAATTAATACTGTGGACAAACTGTGGACTTTTACAAAAATTAATACTGAGGACAAACTGTGGACTTTTATAAAAATTAATACTGTGGACAAACTGTGGACTTTTATAAAAATTAATACTGTGGCCCATCTGCGGACTTTTATAAAAATTAATACTGTGGACAAACTGTGGACTTTTACAAAAATTAATACTGAGGACAAACTGTGGACTTTTATAAAAATTAATACTGAGGACAAACTGCGGACTCTTATAAAAATTAATACTGTGGACAAACTGCGGACTTTTATAAAAATTAATACTGAGGACAAACTGTGGACTTTTATAAAAATTAATACTGTGGACAAACTGTGGACTTTTATAAAAATTAATACTGTGGACAAACTGTGGACTTTTATAAAAATTAATACTGTGGACAAACTGTGGTCTTTTATTAAAATTGAGAACTGTGGACAAACTGCGGACTTTTATAAAAATTAATACTGTGGACAAACTGTGGACTTTTACAAAAATTAATACTGAGGACAAACTGTGGACTTTTATAAAAATTAATACTGAGGACAAACTGTGGACTTTTATAAAAATTAATACTGTGGACAAACTGTGGACTTTTATAAAAATTAATACTGTGGACAAACTGCGCACTTTTTTAAAAATTGAGAACTGTGGACAAACTGCGGACTTTTATAAAAATTAATACTGTGGACAAACTGTGGACTTTTATAAAAATTAATACTGAGGACAAACTGCGGACTTTTATAAAAATTAATACTGTGGACAAACTGTGGACTTTTATAAAAATTAATACTGTGGACAAACTGTGGACTTTTATTAAAATTGAGAACTGTGGACAAACTGCGGACTTTTATAAAAATTAATACTGTGGCCCAACTGCGGACTTTTATAAAAATTAATACTGAGGACAAACTGCGGACTCTTATAAAAATTAATACTGTGGACAAACTGCGGACTTTTATAAAAATTAATACTGAGGACAAACTGTGGACTTTTATAAAAATTAATACTGTGGACAAACTGTGGACTTTTATAAAAATTAATACTGTGGACAAACTGTGGACTTTTATAAAAATTAATACTGTGGACAAACTGTGGACTTTTATTAAAATTGAGAACTGTGGACAAACTGCGGACTTTTATAAAAATTAATACTGTGGCCCAACTGCGGACTTTTATAAAAATTAATACTGAGGACAAACTGTGGACTTTTATAAAAATTAATACTGTGGACAAACTGTGGACTTTTACAAAAATTTATACTGAGGACAAACTGCGGACTTTTATAAAAATTAATACTGTGGACAAACTGTGGACTTTTATAAAAATTAATACTGTGGACAAACTGCGGACTTTTTTTAAAAATTGAGAACTGTGGACAAATTTTGGACTTATATTAAAATTAATACTGTGAACAAACTGTGGACTTTTATAAAAATTGAGAACTGTGGACAAACTGTGGACTTTTATAAAAATTAATACTGTGGACAAACTGCGGACTTTTATAAAAATTAATACTGTGGACAAACTGTGGACTTTTATAAAAATTAATACTGTGGACAAACTGTGGACTTTTATAAAAATTAATACTGTGGACAAACTGTGGACTTTTATAAAAATTAATACTGTGGACAAACTGTGGACTTTTATTAAAATTGAGAACTGTGGACAAACTGTGGACTTTTATAAAAATTAATACTGTGGACAAACTGTGAGTTTTTTTAAAAATTGAGAACTGTGGACAAATTGCGGACTTTTATAAAAATTAATACTGTGGACAAACTGCGGAGTTTTTTAAAAATTGAGAACTGTGGACAAACTGCGGACTTTTATTAAAATTGAGAACTGTGGACAAACTGTGGACTTTTATAAAAATTAATACTGTGGACAAACTGTGGACTTTTATTAAAATTGAGAACTGTGGACAAACTGTGGACTTTTATAAAAATTAATACTGTGGACAAACTGTGGACTTTTATAAAAATTAATACTGTGGACAAACTGCGGAGTTTTTTAAAAATTGAGAACTGTGGACAAACTGCGGACTTTTATTAAAATTGAGAACTGTGGACAAACTGTGGACTTTTATAAAAATTAATACTGTGGACAAACTGTGGACTTTTATTAAAATTGAGAACTGTGGACAAACTGTGGACTTTTATAAAAATTAATACTGTGGACAAACTGTGAGTTTTTTTAAAAATTGAGAACTGTGGACAAATTGCGGACTTTTATTAAAATTGAGAACTGTGGACAAACTGTGGACTTTTATAAAAATTAATACTGTGGACAAACTGTGGACTTTTATTAAAATTGAGAACTGTGGACAAACTGTGGACTTTTATAAAAATTAATACTGTGGACAAACTGCGGACTTTTATAAAAATTAATACTGTGGACAAACTGTGGACTTTTATAAAAATTAATACTGTGGACAAACTGTGGACTTTTATAAAAATTAATACTGTGGACAAACTGCGGACTTTTTTAAAATTGAGAACTGTGGACAAACTGCGGACTTTTATAAAAATTAATACTGAGGACAAACTGTGGACTTTTATAAAAATTAATACTGTGGACAAACTGTGGACTTTTATAAAAATTAATACTGTGGACAAACTGCGGACTTTTATAAAAATTAATACTGTGGACAAACTGTGGACTTTTATAAAAATTAATACTGTGGACAAACTGTGAGTTTTTTTAAAAATTGAGAACTGTGGACAAATTGCGGACTTTTATAAAAATTAATACTGTGGACAAACTGCGGAGTTTTTTAAAAATTGAGAACTGTGGACAAACTGCGGACTTTTATTAAAATTGAGAACTGTGGACAAACTGTGGACTTTTATAAAAATTAATACTGTGGACAAACTGTGGACTTTTATAAAAATTAATACTGTGGACAAACTGCGGACTTTTATAAAAATTAATACTGTGGACAAACTGTGGACTTTTATAAAAATTAATACTGAGGACAAACTGTGGACTTTTATAAAAATTAATACTGAGGACAAACTGTGGACTTTTATAAAAATTAATACTGTGGACAAACTGTGGACTTTTATAAAAATTAATACTGTGGACAAACTGTGGACTTTTATAAAAATTAATACTGTGGACAAACTGCGGACTTTTATAAAAATTAATACTGTGGACAAACTGTGGACTTTTATAAAAATTAATACTGAGGACAAACTGTGGACTTTTATAAAAATTAATACTGAGGACAAACTGTGGACTTTTATAAAAATTAATACTGTGGACAAACTGTGGACTTTTATAAAAATTAATACTGTGGACAAACTGCGGACTTTTATAAAAATTAATACTGTGGACAAACTGTGGACTTTTATAAAAATTAATATTGTGGACAAACTGTGGACTTTTATAAAAATTAATACTGTGGACAAACTGCGGACTTTTTTAAAAATTGAGAACTGTGGACAAACTGCGGACTTTTATAAAAATTAATACTGAGGACAAACTGTGGACTTTTATAAAAATTAATACTGTGGACAAACTGTGGACTTTTATAAAAATTAATACTGTGGACAAACTGCGGACTTTTATAAAAATTAATACTGTGGACAAACTGTGGACTTTTATAAAAATTAATACTGTGGACAAACTGTGGACTTTTATAAAAATTAATACTGTGGACAAACTGCGGACTTTTTTAAAAATTAATACTGTGGACAAACTGTGGACTTTTATAAAAATTAATACTGTGGACAAACTGTGGACTTTTATAAAAATTAATACTGTGGACAAACTGCGGACTTTTATAAAAATTAATACTGAGGACAAACTGTGGACTTTTATAAAAATTAATACTGTGGACAAACTGTGGACTTTTATAAAAATTAATACTGTGGACAAACTGCGGACTTTTATAAAAATTAATACTGTGGACAAACTGCGGACTTTTTTAAAAATTGAGAACTGTGGACAAACTGCGGACTTTTATAAAAATTAATACTGAGGACAAACTGTGGACTTTTATAAAAATTAATACTGTGGACAAACTGTGGACTTTTATAAAAATTAATACTGTGGACAAACTGCGGACTTTTTTAAAAATTGAGAACTGTGGACAAACTGCGGACTTTTATAAAAATTAATACTGAGGACAAACTGTGGACTTTTATAAAAATTAATACTGTGGACAAACTGTGGACTTTTATAAAAATTAATACTGTGGACAAACTGCGGACTTTTATAAAAATTAATACTGTGGACAAACTGTGGACTTTTATAAAAATTAATACTGTGGACAAACTGTGGAGTTTTTTAAAAATTGAGAACTGTGGACAAACTGTGCGGACTTTTATAAAAATTAATACTGTGGACAAACTGCGGAGTTTTTAAAAATTGAGAACTGTGGACAAACTGCGGACTTTTATTAAAATTGAGAACTGTGGACAAACTGTGGACTTTTATAAAAATTAATACTGTGGACAAACTGTGGACTTTTATAAAAATTAATACTGTGGACAAACTGCGGACTTTTATAAAAATTAATACTGTGGACAAACTGTGGACTTTTATAAAAATTAATACTGAGGACAAACTGTGGACTTTTATAAAAATTAATACTGAGGACAAACTGTGGACTTTTATAAAAATTAATACTGTGGACAAACTGTGGACTTTTATAAAAATTAATACTGTGGACAAACTGTGGACTTTTATAAAAATTAATACTGTGGACAAACTGCGGACTTTTATAAAAATTAATACTGTGGACAAACTGTGGACTTTTATAAAAATTAATACTGAGGACAAACTGTGGACTTTTATAAAAATTAATACTGAGGACAAACTGTGGACTTTTATAAAAATTAATACTGTGGACAAACTGTGGACTTTTATAAAAATTAATACTGTGGACAAACTGCGGACTTTTATAAAAATTAATACTGTGGACAAACTGTGGACTTTTATAAAAATTAATATTGTGGACAAACTGTGGACTTTTATAAAAATTAATACTGTGGACAAACTGTGGACTTTTTTAAAAATTGAGAACTGTGGACAAACTGCGGACTTTTATAAAAATTAATACTGAGGACAAACTGTGGACTTTTATAAAAATTAATACTGTGGACAAACTGTGGACTTTTATAAAAATTAATACTGTGGACAAACTGCGGACTTTTATAAAAATTAATACTGTGGACAAACTGTGGACTTTTATAAAAATTAATACTGTGGACAAACTGTGGACTTTTATAAAAATTAATACTGTGGACAAACTGCGGACTTTTTAAAAATTGAGAACTGTGGACAAACTGCGGACTTTTATAAAAATTAATACTGTGGACAAACTGTGGACTTTTATAAAAATTAATACTGTGGACAAACTGCGGACTTTTTTAAAAATTGAGAACTGTGGACAAACTGCGGACTTTTATAAAAATTAATACTGAGGACAAACTGTGGACTTTTATAAAAATTAATACTGTGGACAAACTGTGGACTTTTATAAAAATTAATACTGTGGACAAACTGCGGACTCTTATAAAAATTAATACTGTGGACAAACTGCGGACTTTTATAAAAATTAATACTGAGGACAAACTGTGGACTTTTATAAAAATTAATACTGAGGACAAACTGTGGACTTTTATAAAAATTAATACTGAGGACAAACTGTGGACTTTTATAAAAATTAATACTGTGGACAAACTGTGGACTTTTATAAAAATTAATACTGTGGACAAACTGTGGACTTTTATTAAAATTGAGAACTGTGGACAAACTGTGGACTTTTATAAAAATTAATACTGTGGACAAACTGTGGACTTTTATAAAAATTAATACTGTGGACAAACTGCGGACTTGTATAAAAATTAATACTGTGGACAAACTGTGGACTTTTATAAAAATTAATACTGTGGACAAACTGTGGACTTTTATAAAAATTAATACTGTGGACAAACTGCGGACTTTTTTAAAAATTGAGAACTGTGGACAAACTGCGGACTTTTATAAAAATTAATACTGAGGACAAACTGTGGACTTTTATAAAAATTAATACTGTGGACAAACTGTGGACTTTTATAAAAATTAATACTGTGGACAAACTGCGGACTCTTATAAAAATTAATACTGTGGACAAACTGCGGACTTTTATAAAAATTAATACTGAGGACAAACTGTGGACTTTTATAAAAATTAATACTGAGGACAAACTGTGGACTTTTATAAAAATTAATACTGAGGACAAACTGTGGACTTTTATAAAAATTAATACTGTGGACAAACTGTGGACTTTTATAAAAATTAATACTGTGGACAAACTGTGGACTTTTATTAAAATTGAGAACTGTGGACAAACTGTGGACTTTTATAAAAATTAATACTGTGGACAAACTGCGGACTTTTATAAAAATTAATACTGTGGACAAACTGTGGACTTTTATAAAAATTAATACTGTGGACAAACTGTGGACTTTTATAAAAATTAATACTGTGGACAAACTGCGGACTTTTTTAAAAATTGAGAACTGTGGACAAACTGCGGACTTTTATAAAAATTAATACTGAGGACAAACTGTGGACTTTTATAAAAATTAATACTGTGGACAAACTGTGGACTTTTATAAAAATTAATACTGTGGACAAACTGTGGACTTTTATAAAAATTAATACTGAGGACAAACTGTGGACTTTTATAAAAATTAATACTGTGGACACACTGCGGACTTTTATAAAAATTAATACTGTGGACAAACTGCGGACTTTTATAAAAATTAATACTGTGGCCCAACTGCGGACTTTTATAAAAATTAATACTGTGGACAAACTGTGGACTTTTACAAAAATTAATACTGAGGACAAACTGTGGACTTTTATAAAAATTAATACTGAGGACAAACTGCGGACTTTTATAAAAATTAATACTGTGGACAAACTGTGGACTTTTATAAAAATTAATACTGTGGACAAACTGTGGACTTTTATAAAAATTAATACTGAGGACAAACTGTGGACTTTTATAAAAATTAATACTGTGGACAAACTGTGGACTTTTATAAAAATTAATACTGTGGACAAACTGCGGACTTTTTTAAAAATTGAGAACTGTGGACAAACTGCGGACTTTTATAAAAATTAATACTGTGGACAAACTGTGGACTTTTACAAAAATTAATACTGAGGACAAACTGTGGACTTTTATAAAAATTAATACTGAGGACAAACTGTGGACTTTTATAAAAATTAATACTGTGGACAAACTGTGGACTTTTATAAAAATTAATACTGTGGACAAACTGTGGACTTTTATTAAAATTGAGAACTGTGGACAAACTGTGGACTTTTATAAAAATTAATACTGTGGACAAACTGCGGAGTTTTTTAAAAATTGAGAACTGTGGACAAACTGTGGGTTTTTTTAAAAATTGAGAACTGTGGACTTTTATAAAAATTAATACTGTGGACAAACTGCGGACTTTTATAAAAATTAATACTGTGGACAAACTGTGGACTTTTATAAAAATTAATACTGTGGACAAACTGTGGACTTTTATAAAAATTAATACTGTGGACAAACTGTGAGTTTTTTTAAAAATTGAGAACTGTGGACTTTTATAAAAATTAATACTGTGGACAAACTGTGGACTTTTATAAAAATTAATACTGTGGACAAACTGCGGAGTTTTTTAAAAATTGAGAACTGTGGACAAACTGCGGACTTTTATTAAAATTGAGAACTGTGGACAAACTGTGGACTTTTATAAAAATTAATACTGTGGACAAACTGTGGACTTTTATTAAAATTGAGAACTGTGGACAAACTGTGGACTTTTATAAAAATTAATACTGTGGACAAACTGCGGACTTTTATAAAAATTAATACTGTGGACACACTGCGGACTTTTATTAAAATTGAGAACTGTGGACAAACTGTGGACTTTTATAAAAATTAATACTGAGGACAAACTGCGGACTTTTATAAAAATTAATACTGTGGACAAACTGTGGACTTTTATAAAAATTAATACTGTGGACAAACTGTGGACTTTTATTAAAATTGAGAACTGTGGACAAACTGTGGACTTTTATAAAAATTAATACTGTGGACAAACTGTGGACTTTTATAAAAATTGAGAACTGTGGACAAACTGTGGACTTTTATAAAAATTGAGAACTGTGGACAAACTGTGGACTTTTATAAAAATTAATACTGTGGACAAACTGTGGACTTTTATTAAAATTGAGAACTGTGGACAAACTGTGGACTTTTATAAAAATTAATACTGTGGACAAACTGCGGACTTTTATAAAAATTAATACTGTGGACAAACTGTGGACTTTTATTAAAATTGAGAACTGTGGACAAACTGTGGACTTTTATAAAAATTAATACTGTGGACAAACTGTGGACTTTTTTAAAAATTGAGAACTGTGGACAAACTGTGGACTTTTATAAAAATTAATACTGTGGACAAACTGTGGACTTTTATTAAAATTGAGAACTGTGGACAAACTGTGGACTTTTATAAAAATTAATACTGAGGACAAACTGCGGACTTTTATAAAAATTAATACTGTGGACAAACTGTGGACTTTTTTAAAAATTGAGAACTGTGGACAAACTGCGGACTTTTATTAAAATTGAGAACTGTGGACAAACTGTGGACTTTTATAAAAATTAATACTGTGGACAAACTGTGGACTTTTATTAAAATTGAGAACTGTGGACAAACTGTGGACTTTTATAAAAATTAATACTGTGGACAAACTGTGGACTTTTTTAAAAATTGAGAACTGTGGACAAACTGTGGACTTTTATAAAAATTAATACTGTGGACAAACTGTGGACTTTTATTAAAATTGAGAACTGTGGACAAACTGTGGACTTTTATAAAAATTAATACTGAGGACAAACTGCGGACTTTTATAAAAATTAATACTGTGGACAAACTGTGGACTTTTTTAAAAATTGAGAACTGTGGACAAACTGTGGACTTTTATAAAAATTAATACTGTGGACAAACTGTGGACTTTTATTAAAATTGAGAACTGTGGACAAACTGTGGACTTTTATAAAAATTAATACTGAGGACAAACTGCGGACTTTTATAAAAATTAATACTGTGGACAAACTGTGGACTTTTACAAAAATTAATACTGAGGACAAACTGCGGACTTTTATAAAAATTAATACTGTGGACAAACTGTGGACTTTTATAAAAATTAATACTGAGGACAAACTGCGGACTTTTATAAAAATTAATACTGTGGACAAACTGCGGACTTTATAAAAATTAATACTGTGGACAAACTGTGGACTTTTTATAAAAATTAATACTGTGGACAAACTGTGGACTTTTATAAAAATTAATACTGAGGACAAACTGCGGACTTTTATAAAAATTAATACTGTGGACACACTGCGGACTTTTATAAAAATTAATACTGTGGACAAACTGCGGACTTTTATAAAAATTAATACTGTGGCCCAACTGCGGACTTTTATAAAAATTAATACTGTGGACAAACTGTGGACTTTTATAAAAATTAATACTGAGGACAAACTGCGGACTTTTATAAAAATTAATACTGTGGACAAACTGTGGACTTTTACAAAAATTAATACTGAGGACAAACTGTGGACTTTTATAAAAATTAATACTGAGGACAAACTGCGGACTTTTATAAAAATTAATACTGTGGACAAACTGTGGACTTTTACAAAAATTAATACTGAGGACAAACTGTGGACTTTTATAAAAATTAATACTGTGGACAAACTGTGGACTTTTATAAAAATTAATACTGTGGACAAACTGTGGACTTTTATTAAAATTGAGAACTGTGGACAAACTGTGGACTTTTATAAAAATTAATACTGTGGACAAACTGCGGACTTTTATAAAAATTAATACTGTGGACAAACTGTGGACTTTTATAAAAATTAATACTGTGGACAAACTGTGGACTTTTATAAAAATTAATACTGTGGACAAACTGCGGACTTTTTTAAAAATTGAGAACTGTGGACAAACTGCGGACTTTTATAAAAATTAATACTGAGGACAAACTGTGGACTTTTATAAAAATTAATACTGTGGACAAACTGTGGACTTTTATAAAAATTAATACTGTGGACAAACTGTGGACTTTTATAAAAATTAATACTGAGGACAAACTGCGGACTTTTATAAAAATTAATACTGTGGACACACTGCGGACTTTTATAAAAATTAATACTGTGGACAAACTGCGGACTTTTATAAAAATTAATACTGTGGCCCAACTGCGGACTTTTATAAAAATTAATACTGTGGACAAACTGTGGACTTTTACAAAAATTAATACTGAGGACAAACTGTGGACTTTTATAAAAATTAATACTGAGGACAAACTGCGGACTTTTATAAAAATTAATACTGTGGACAAACTGTGGACTTTTATAAAAATTAATACTGTGGACAAACTGTGGACTTTTATAAAAATTAATACTGAGGACAAACTGTGGACTTTTATAAAAATTAATACTGTGGACAAACTGCGGACTTTTTTTAAAAATTGAGAACTGTGGACAAACTGCGGACTTTTATAAAAATTAATACTGTGGACAAACTGTGGACTTTTACAAAAATTAATACTGAGGACAAACTGTGGACTTTTATAAAAATTAATACTGTGGACAAACTGCGGACTTTTATAAAAATTAATACTGTGGACAAACTGTGGACTTTTATTAAAATTGAGAACTGTGGACAAACTGTGGACTTTTATAAAAATTAATACTGTGGACAAACTGCGGACTTTTATAAAAATTAATACTGTGGACAAACTGTGGACTTTTATAAAAATTAATACTGTGGACAAACTGTGGACTTTTATAAAAATTAATACTGTGGACAAACTGCGGACTTTTTAAAAATTGAGAACTGTGGACAAACTGCGGACTTTTATAAAAATTAATACTGAGGACAAACTGTGGACTTTTATAAAAATTAATACTGTGGACAAACTGTGGACTTTTATAAAAATTAATACTGTGGACAAACTGTGGACTTTTATAAAAATTAATACTGAGGACAAACTGCGGACTTTTATAAAAATTAATACTGTGGACACACTGCGGACTTTTATAAAAATTAATACTGTGGACAAACTGCGGACTTTTATAAAAATTAATACTGTGGCCCAACTGCGGACTTTTATAAAAATTAATACTGTGGACAAACTGTGGACTTTTACAAAAATTAATACTGAGGACAAACTGTGGACTTTTATAAAAATTAATACTGAGGACAAACTGCGGACTTTTATAAAAATTAATACTGTGGACAAACTGTGGACTTTTATAAAAATTAATACTGTGGACAAACTGTGGACTTTTATAAAAATTAATACTGAGGACAAACTGTGGACTTTTATAAAAATTAATACTGTGGACAAACTGCGGACTTTTTTAAAAATTGAGAACTGTGGACAAACTGCGGACTTTTATAAAAATTAATACTGTGGACAAACTGTGGACTTTTACAAAAATTAATACTGAGGACAAACTGTGGACTTTTATAAAAATTAATACTGAGGACAAACTGTGGACTTTTATAAAAATTAATACTGTGGACAAACTGTGGACTTTTATAAAAATTAATACTGTGGACAAACTGTGGACTTTTATAAAAATTGAGAACTGTGGACAAACTGTGGACTTTTATAAAAATTAATACTGTGGACAAACTGCGGAGTTTTTTAAAAATTGAGAACTGTGGACAAACTGTGGGTTTTTTTAAAAATTGAGAACTGTGGACTTTTATAAAAATTAATACTGTGGACAAACTGCGGACTTTTATAAAAATTAATACTGTGGACAAACTGTGGACTTTTATAAAAATTAATACTGTGGACAAACTGTGAGTTTTTTTAAAAATTGAGAACTGTGGACTTTTATAAAAATTAATACTGTGGACAAACTGTGGACTTTTATAAAAATTAATACTGTGGACAAACTGCGGAGTTTTTTAAAAATTGAGAACTGTGGACAAACTGCGGACTTTTATTAAAATTGAGAACTGTGGACAAACTGTGGACTTTTATAAAAATTAATACTGTGGACAAACTGTGGACTTTTATTAAAATTGAGAACTGTGGACAAACTGTGGACTTTTATAAAAATTAATACTGTGGACAAACTGCGGACTTTTATAAAAATTAATACTGTGGACACACTGCGGACTTTTATTAAAATTGAGAACTGTGGACAAACTGTGGACTTTTATAAAAATTAATACTGAGGACAAACTGCGGACTTTTATAAAAATTAATACTGTGGACAAACTGTGGACTTTTATTAAAATTGAGAACTGTGGACAAACTGTGGACTTTTATAAAAATTAATACTGTGGACAAACTGTGGACTTTTTTAAAAATTGAGAACTGTGGACAAACTGTGGACTTTTATAAAAATTGAGAACTGTGGACAAGCTGTGGACTTTTATAAAAATTAATACTGTGGACAAACTGTGGACTTTTATTAAAATTGAGAACTGTGGACAAACTGTGGACTTTTATAAAAATTAATACTGTGGACAAACTGCGGACTTTTATAAAAATTAATACTGTGGACAAACTGTGGACTTTTATTAAAATTGAGAACTGTGGACAAACTGTGGACTTTTATAAAAATTAATACTGTGGACAAACTGTGGACTTTTTTAAAAATTGAGAACTGTGGACAAACTGTGGACTTTTATAAAAATTAATACTGTGGACAAACTGTGGACTTTTATTAAAATTGAGAACTGTGGACAAACTGTGGACTTTTATAAAAATTAATACTGAGGACAAACTGCGGACTTTTATAAAAATTAATACTGTGGACAAACTGCGGACTTTTTTAAAAATTGAGAACTGTGGACAAACTGTGGACTTTTATAAAAATTAATACTGAGGACAAACTGCGGACTTTTATAAAAATTAATACTGTGGACAAACTGTGGACTTTTACAAAAATTAATACTGAGGACAAACTGCGGACTTTTATAAAAATTAATACTGTGGACAAACTGTGGACTTTTATAAAAATTAATACTGAGGACAAACTGCGGACTTTTATAAAAATTAATACTGTGGACAAACTGCGGACTTTTATAAAAATTAATACTGTGGACAAACTGTGGACTTTTATAAAAATTAATACTGTGGACAAACTGTGGACTTTTATAAAAATTAATACTGAGGACAAACTGCGGACTTTTATAAAAATTAATACTGTGGACACACTGCGGACTTTTATAAAAATTAATACTGTGGACAAACTGCGGACTTTTATAAAAATTAATACTGTGGCCCAACTGCGGACTTTTATAAAAATTAATACTGTGGACAAACTGTGGACTTTTATAAAAATTAATACTGAGGACAAACTGCGGACTTTTATAAAAATTAATACTGTGGACAAACTGTGGACTTTTACAAAAATTAATACTGAGGACAAACTGTGGACTTTTATAAAAATTAATACTGAGGACAAACTGCGGACTTTTATAAAAATTAATACTGTGGACAAACTGTGGACTTTTACAAAAATTAATACTGAGGACAAACTGTGGACTTTTATAAAAATTAATACTGTGGACAAACTGCGGACTTTTATAAAAATTAATACTGTGGACAAACTGTGGACTTTTATAAAAATTAATACTGTGGACAAACTGTGGACTTTTATAAAAATTAATACTGAGGACAAACTGCGGACTTTTATAAAAATTAATACTGTGGACACACTGCGGACTTTTATAAAAATTAATACTGTGGACAAACTGCGGACTTTTATAAAAATTAATACTGTGGCCCAACTGCGGACTTTTATAAAAATTAATACTGTGGACAAACTGTGGACTTTTATAAAAATTAATACTGAGGACAAACTGCGGACTTTTATAAAAATTAATACTGTGGACAAACTGTGGACTTTTACAAAAATTAATACTGAGGACAAACTGTGGACTTTTATAAAAATTAATACTGAGGACAAACTGCGGACTTTTATAAAAATTAATACTGTGGACAAACTGTGGACTTTTATAAAAATTAATACTGAGGACAAACTGCGGACTTTTATAAAAATTAATACTGTGGACAAACTGCGGACTTTTATAAAAATTAATACTGTGGACAAACTGTGGACTTTTATAAAAATTAATACTGTGGACAAACTGTGGACTTTTACAAAAATTAATACTGAGCACAAACTGTGGACTTTTATAAAAATTAATACTGAGGACAAACTGCGGACTTTTATAAAAATTAATACTGTGGACAAACTGTGGACTTTTACAAAAATTAATACTGAGGACAAACTGTGGACTTTTATAAAAATTAATACTGAGGACAAACTGTGGACTTTTATAAAAATTAATACTGTGGACAAACTGTGGACTTTTATAAAAATTAATACTGTGGACAAACTGCGGACTTTTTTAAAAATTGAGAACTGTGGACAAACTGCGGACTTTTATAAAAATTAATACTGTGGACAAACTGTGGACTTTTACAAAAATTAATACTGAGGACAAACTGTGGACTTTTATAAAAATTAATACTGTGGACAAACTGTGGACTTTTATAAAAATTAATACCGTGGCCCAACTGCGGACTTTTATAAAAATTAATACTGTGGACAAACTGTGGACTTTTACAAAAATTAATACTGAGGACAAACTGTGGACTTTTATAAAAATTAATACTGAGGACAAACTGCGGACTCTTATAAAAATTAATACTGTGGACAAACTGCGGACTTTTATAAAAATTAATACTGAGGACAAACTGTGGACTTTTATAAAAATTAATACTGTGGACAAACTGTGGACTTTTACAAAAATTAATACTGAGGACAAACTGTGGACTTTTATAAAAATTAATACTGAGGACAAACTGTGGACTTTTATAAAAATTAATACTGTGGACAAACTGTGGACTTTTATAAAAATTAATACTGTGGACAAACTGCGGACTTTTTTAAAAATTGAGAACTGTGGACAAACTGCGGACTTTTATAAAAATTAATACTGAGGACAAACTGCGGACTTTCATAAAAATTAATACTGTGGACAAACTGTGGACTTTTACAAAAATTAATACTGAGGACAAACTGCGGACTTTTATAAAAATTAATACTGTGGACAAACTGTGGACTTTTATAAAAATTAATACTGAGGACAAACTGTGGACTTTTATAAAAATTAATACTGAGGACAAACTGCGGACTTTTATAAAAATTAATACTGTGGACAAACTGTGGACTTTTACAAAAATTAATACTGAGGACAAACTGCGGACTCTTATAAAAATTAATACTGTGGACAAACTGCGGACTTTTATAAAAATTAATACTGAGGACAAACTGTGGACTTTTATAAAAATTAATACTGTGGACACACTGCGGACTTTTATAAAAATTAATACTGTGGACAAACTGCGGACTTTTATAAAAATTAATACTGTGGCCCAACTGCGGACTTTTATAAAAATTAATACTGTGGACAAACTGTGGGCTTTTACAAAAATTAATACTGAGGACAAACTGTGGACTTTTATAAAAATTAATACTGAGGACAAACTGCGGACTTTTATAAAAATTAATACTGTGGACAAACTGTGGACTTTTACAAAAATTAATACTGAGGACAAACTGTGGACTTTTATAAAAATTAATACTGAGGACAAACTGTGGACTTTTATAAAAATTAATACTGTGGACAAACTGTGGACTTTTATAAAAATTAATACTGAGGACAAACTGCGGACTTTTATAAAAATTAATACTGTGGACACACTGCGGACTTTTATAAAAATTAATACTGTGGACAAACTGCGGACTTTTATAAAAATTAATACTGTGGCCCAACTGCGGACTTTTATAAAAATTAATACTGTGGACAAACTGTGGACTTTTACAAAAATTAATACTGAGGACAAACTGTGGACTTTTATAAAAATTAATACTGAGGACAAACTGCGGACTTTTATAAAAATTAATACTGTGGACAAACTGTGGACTTTTACAAAAATTAATACTGAGGACAAACTGCGGACTCTTATAAAAATTAATACTGTGGACAAACTGCGGACTTTTATAAAAATTAATACTGAGGACAAACTGTGGACTTTTATAAAAATTAATACTGTGGACAAACTGTGGACTTTTACAAAAATTAATACTGAGGACAAACTGTGGACTTTTATAAAAATTAATACTGAGGACAAACTGTGGACTTTTATAAAAATTAATACTGTGGACAAACTGTGGACTTTTATAAAAATTAATACTGTGGACAAACTGTGGACTTTTATAAAAATTAATACTGAGGACAAACTGCGGACTTTTATAAAAATTAATACTGTGGACAAACTGCGGACTTTTTTAAAAATTGAGAACTGTGGACAAACTGTGGACTTTTATAAAAATTAATACTGAGGACAAACTGCGGACTTTTATAAAAATTAATACTGTGGACAAACTGTGGACTTTTACAAAAATTAATACTGAGGACAAACTGCGGACTTTTATAAAAATTAATACTGCGGACAAACTGTGGACTTTTATAAAAATTAATACTGAGGACAAACTGCGGACTTTTATAAAAATTAATACTGTGGACAAACTGTGGACTTTTATAAAAATTAATACTGTGGACAAACTGCGGACTTTTATAAAAATTAATACTGTGGCCCAACTGCGGACTTTTATAAAAATTAATACTGTGGACAAACTGTGGACTTTTACAAAAATTAATACTGAGGACAAACTGTGGACTTTTATAAAAATTAATACTGAGGACAAACTGCGGACTTTTATAAAAATTAATACTGTGGACAAACTGTGGACTTTTACAAAAATTAATACTGAGGACAAACTGTGGACTTTTATAAAAATTAATACTGAGGACAAACTGTGGACTTTTATAAAAATTAATACTGTGGACAAACTGTGGACTTTTATAAAAATTAATACTGTGGACAAACTGCGGACTTTTTTAAAAATTGAGAACTGTGGACAAACTGCGGACTTTTATAAAAATTAATACTGTGGACAAACTGTGGACTTTTACAAAAATTAATACTGAGAACAAACTGTGGACTTTTATAAAAATTAATACTGAGGACAAACTTTGGACTTTTATAAAAATTAATACTGTGGACAAACTGTGGACTTTTATAAAAATTAATACTGTGGACAAACTGCGGACTTTTTTAAAAATTGAGAACTGTGGACAAACTGCGGACTTTTATAAAAATTAATACTGTGGACAAACTGTGGACTTTTACAAAAATTAATACTGAGGACAAACTGTGGACTTTTATAAAAATTAATACTGAGGACAAACTGTGGACTTTTATAAAAATTAATACTGTGGACAAACTGTGGACTTTTATAAAAATTAATACTGTGGACAAACTGTGGACTTTTATAAAAATTAATACTGAGGACAAACTGCGGACTTTTATAAAAATTAATACTGTGGACAAACTGTGGACTTTTACAAAAATTAATACTGAGGACAAACTGTGGACTTTTATAAAAATTAATACTGTGGACAAACTGTGGACTTTTATAAAAATTAATACTGTGGCCCAACTGCGGACTTTTATAAAAATTAATACTGTGGACAAACTGTGGACTTTTACAAAAATTAATACTGAGGACAAACTGTGGACTTTTATAAAAATTAATACTGAGGACAAACTGCGGACTCTTATAAAAATTAATACTGTGGACAAACTGCGGACTTTTACAAAAATTAATACTGAGGACAAACTGTGGACTTTTATAAAAATTAATACTGTGGACAAACTGCGGACTTTTATAAAAATTAATACTGTGGCCCAACTGCGGACATTTTTAAAAATTGAGAACTGTGGACAAACTGCGGACTTTTATAAAAATTAATACTGTGGACAAACTGTGGACTTTTATAAAAATTAATACTGTGGCCCAACTGCGGACTTTTATAAAAATTAATACTGTGGACAAACTGCGGACTTTTATTAAAATTGAGAACTGTGGACAAACTGCGGACTTTTATTAAAATTAATACTGTGGACACACTGCGGACTTTTATAAAAATTAATACTGTGGACAAACTGCGGACTTTTATAAAAATTAATACTGTGGACAAACTGCGGACTTTTATAAAAATTAATACTGTGGACAAACTGCGGACTTTTATAAAAATTAATACTGTGGACAAACTGCGGACTTTTATAAAAATTAATACTGTGGCCCAACTGCGGACATTTTTAAAAATTGAGAACTGTGGACAAACTGCGGACTTTTATAAAAATTAATACTGTGGACAAACTGTGGACTTTTATAAAAATTAATACTGTGGCCCAACTGCGGACTTTTATAAAAATTAATACTGTGGACAAACTGCGGACTTTTATTAAAATTAATACTGTGGCCCAACTGCGGACATTTTTAAAAATTGAGAACTGTGGACAAACTGCGGACTTTTATAAAAATTAATACAGTGGACAAACTGCGGACTTTTTTTAAAAATTGAGAACTGTGGACAAACTGTGGACTTTTATAAGAACTAATACTGTGGACAAACTGCGGACTTTTATAAAAATTAATACTGAAGACAAACTGTGGACTTTTATTAAAATTGAGAACTGTGGACAAACTGCGGACTTTTATAAAAATTAATACTGTGGACAAACTGCGGACTTTTATTAAAATTGAGAACTGTGGACAAACTGTGGACTTTTATAAAAATTAATACTGTGGACAAACTGCGGACTTTTTTAAAAATTGAGAACTGTGGACAAACTGTGGACTTTTATAAAAATTAATACTGTGGACAAACTGCGGACTTTTATAAAAATTAATACTGCGGACTTTTATAAAAATTAATACTGTGGACAAACTGTGGACTTTTATTAAAATTGAGAACTGTGGACAAACTGTGGACTTTTATAAAAATTAATACTGTGGACAAACTGCGGACTTTTTTAAAAATTGAGAACTGTGGACAAACTGCGGATTTTTTTAAAAATTAATACTGTGGACAAACTGTGAACTTTTATAAAAATTGAGAACTGTGGACAAACTGTGGACTTTTATAAAAATTAATACTGTGGACAAACTGTGGACTTTTATAAAAATTAATACTGTGGACAAACTGCGGACTTTTATTAAAATTGAGAACTGTGGACAAACTGGTTTAAAATACTTACGGACTTTTTTAAAAATTGAGAACTGTGGACAAACTGTGGACTTTTATAAAAATTAATACTGAGGACAAACTGCGGACTTTTATAAAAATTGAGAACTGTGGACAAACTGCGGACTTTTATAAAAATTTATACTGTGGACAAACTGCGGACTTTTATAAAAATTAATACTGTGGACTTTTATTAAATTAATACGGACTTTTTTAAAAATTGAGAACTGTGGACAAACTGTGGACTTTTATAAAAATTAATACTGAGGACAAACTGCGGACTTTTATAAAAATTAATACTGTGGACAAACTGCGGACTTTTTTAAAAATTGAGAACTGTGGACAAACTGTGGACTTTTATAAAAATTAATACTGAGGACAAACTGCGGACTTTTATAAAAATTAATACTGTGGACAAACTGCGGACTTTTATAAAAATTAATACTGTGGACTTTTATTAAATTAATACGGACTTTTTTAAAAATTGAGAACTGTGGACAAACTGTGGACTTTTATAAAAATTAATACTGAGGACAAACTGCGGATTTTTTTAAAAATTAATACTGTGGACAAACTGTGGACTTTTTTAAAAATTGAGAACTGTGGACAAACTGTGGACTTTTATAAAAATTAATACTGTGGACAAACTGCGGACTTTTATAAAAATTAATACTGTGGACAAACTGTGGACTTTTATTAAAATTGAGAACTGTGGACAAACTGTGGACTTTTATAAAAATTAATACTGTGGACAAACTGTGGACTTTTATAAAAATTAATACTGTGGACAAACTGTGGACTTTTATAAAAATTAATACTGAGGACAAACTGCGGACTTTTATAAAAATTAATACTGTGGACAAACTGCGGACTTTTTTAAAAATTGAGAACTGTGGACAAACTGTTGACCTTTATAAAAATTAATACTGAGGACAAACTGCGGACTTTTATAAA
The DNA here is from genome assembly GCA_018152135.1 of Drosophila paulistorum. Taxonomy (NCBI): domain Eukaryota; kingdom Metazoa; phylum Arthropoda; class Insecta; order Diptera; family Drosophilidae; genus Drosophila; species Drosophila paulistorum. Next base: position 162,405 of record JAECXG010000649.1, read on the forward strand.
AATTAATACCGTGGACAAACTGTGGACTTTTACAAAAATTAATACTGAGGACAAACTGCGGACTTTTATAAAAATTAATACTGTGGCCCAACTGTGGACTTTTACAAAAATTAATACTGAGGACAAACTGCGGACTTTTATAAAAATTAATACTGTGGACAAACTGTGGACTTTTATTAAAATTGAGAACTGTGGACAAACTGCGGACTTTTATAAAAATTAATACTGTGGACAAACTGCGGACTTTTTTAAAAATTGAGAACTGTGGACAAACTGTGGACTTTTATAAAAATTAATACTGTGGACAAACTGTGGACTTTTATTAAAATTGAGAACTGTGGACAAACTGTGGACTTTTATAAAAATTAATACTGTGGACAAACTGTGGACTTTTATAAAAATTAATACTGAGGACAAACTGCGGACTTTTATAAAAATTAATACTGTGGACAAACTGCGGACTTTTTTAAAAATTGAGAACTGTGGACAAACTGTTGACCTTTATAAAAATTAATACTGAGGACAAACTGCGGACTTTTATAAAAATTAATACCGTGGACAAACTGTGGACTTTTACAAAAATTAATACTGTGGACAAACTGCGGACTTTTATAAAAATTAATACTGTGGCCCAACTGTGGACTTTTACAAAAATTAATACTGAGGACAAACTGCGGACTTTTATAAAAATTAATACTGAGGACAAACTGCGGACTTTTATAAAAATTAATACTGTGGACAAACTGCGGACTTTTATAAAAATTAATACTGTGGACAAACTGTGGACTTTTACAAAAATTAATACTGAGGACAAACTGCGGACTTTTTTAAAAATTAATACTGTGGACAAACTGTGGACTTTTATAAAAATTAATACTGAGGACAAACTGCGGACTTTTATAAAAATTAATACTGTGGACAAACTGCGGACTTTTTTAAAAATTGAGAACTGTGGACAAACTGTGGACTTTTATAAAAATTAATACTGTGGACAAACTGTGGACTTTTATTAAAATTGAGAACTGTGGACAAACTGTGGACTTTTATAAAAATTAATACTGAGGACAAACTGCGGACTTTTATAAAAATTAATACTGTGGACAAACTGCGGACTTTTATAAAAATTAATACTGTGGACAAACTGTGGACTTTTATAAAAATTAATACTGAGGACAAACTGCGGACTTTTATAAAAATTAATACTGTGGACAAACTGCGGACTTTTATAAAAATTAATACTGTGGACAAACTGTGGACTTTTACAAAAATTAATACTGAGGACAAACTGCGGACTTTTATAAAAATTAATACTGTGGACAAACTGTGGACTTTTATAAAAATTAATACTGAGGACAAACTGCGGACTTTTATAAAAATTAATACTGTGGACAAACTGCGGACTTTTTTAAAAATTGAGAACTGTGGACAAACTGTGGACTTTTATAAAAATTAATACTGTGGACAAACTGTGGACTTTTATTAAAATTGAGAACTGTGGACAAACTGTGGACTTTTATAAAAATTAATACTGAGGACAAACTGCGGACTTTTATAAAAATTAATACTGTGGACAAACTGCGGACTTTTATAAAAATTAATACTGTGGACAAACTGTGGACTTTTATAAAAATTAATACTGAGGACAAACTGCGGACTTTTATAAAAATTAATACTGTGGACAAACTGTGGACTTTTACAAAAATTAATACTGAGGACAAACTGCGGACTTTTATAAAAATTAATACTGTGGACAAACTGCGGACTTTTATAAAAATTAATACTGTGGACAAACTGTGGACTTTTATAAAAATTAATACTGAGGACAAACTGCGGACTTTTATAAAAATTAATACTGTGGACAAACTGCGGACTTTTTTAAAAATTGAGAACTGTGGACAAACTGTGGACTTTTATAAAAATTAATACTGTGGACAAACTGCGGACTTTTACAAAAATTAATACTGAGGACAAACTGCGGACTTTTATAAAAATTAATACTGTGGACAAACTGTGGACTTTTACAAAAATTAATACTGAGGACAAACTGCGGACTTTTATAAAAATTAATACTGTGGACAAACTGTGGACTTTTATAAAAATTAATACTGAGGACAAACTGCGGACTTTTATAAAAATTAATACTGTGGACAAACTGCGGACTTTTATAAAAATTAATACTGTGGACAAACTGTGGACTTTTATAAAAATTAATACTGTGGACAAACTGTGGACTTTTATAAAAATTAATACTGAGGACAAACTGCGGACTTTTATAAAAATTAATACTGTGGACAAACTGCGGACTTTTATAAAAATTAATACTGTGGACAAACTGTGGACTTTTATAAAAATTGATACTGTCGACAAACTGTGGACTTTTATAAATATTAATACTGAGGACAAACTGCGGACTTTTATAAAAATTAATACTGTGGACAAACTGCGGACTTTTTTAAAAATTGAGAACTGTGGACAAACTGCGGACTTTTATAAAAATTAATACTGTGGACAAACTGTGGACTTTTATAAAAATTAATACTGTCGACAAACTGTGGACTTTTATAAAAATTAATACTGTGGACAAACTGTGAACTTTTATAAAAATTAATACTGTGGACAAACTGCGGACTTTTATAAAAATTAATACTGTGGACAAACTGTGGACTTTTATAAAAATTAATACTGTGGACAAACTGTGGACTTTTATAAAAATTAATACTGTGGACAAACTGTGAGTTTTTTTAAAAATTGAGAACTGTGGACAAATTGCGGACTTTTATAAAAATTAATACTGTGGACAAACTGCGGAGTTTTTTAAAAATTGAGAACTGTGGACAAACTGCGGACTTTTATTAAAATTGAGAACTGTGGACAAACTGTGGACTTTTATAAAAATTAATACTGTGGACAAACTGTGGACTTTTATTAAAATTGAGAACTGTGGACAAACTGTGGACTTTTATAAAAATTAATACTGTGGACAAACTGTGGACTTTTACAAAAATTAATACTGAGGACAAACTGTGGACTTTTATAAAAATTAATACTGAGGACAAACTGTGGACTTTTATAAAAATTAATACTGTGGACAAACTGTGGACTTTTATAAAAATTAATACTGTGGACAAACTGCGGACTTTTTTAAAAATTGAGAACTGTGGACAAACTGCGAACTTTTATAAAAATTAATACTGTGGACAAACTGTGGACTTTTATTAAAATTGAGAACTGTGGACAAACTGTGGACTTTTATAAAAATTAATACTGAGGACAAACTGCGGACTTTTATAAAAATTAATACTGTGGACAAACTGCGGACTTTTATAAAAATTAATACTGTGGACAAACTGTGGACTTTTACAAAAATTAATACTGAGGACAAACTGCGGACTTTTATAAAAATTAATACTGTGGACAAACTGTGGACTTTTATAAAAATTAATACTGAGGACAAACTGCGGACTTTTATAAAAATTAATACTGTGGACAAACTGCGGACTTTTTTAAAAATTGAGAACTGTGGACAAACTGTGGACTTTTATAAAAATTAATACTGTGGACAAACTGTGGACTTTTATTAAAATTGAGAACTGTGGACAAACTGTGGACTTTTATAAAAATTAATACTGAGGACAAACTGCGGACTTTTATAAAAATTAATACTGTGGACAAACTGTGGACTTTTATAAAAATTAATACTGTGGACAAACTGTGGACTTTTATAAAAATTAATACTGTCGACAAACTGTGGACTTTTATAAAAATTAATACTGAGGACAAACTGCGGACTTTTATAAAAATTAATACTGTGGACAAACTGCGGACTTTTTTAAAAATTGAGAACTGTGGACAAACTGCGGACTTTTATAAAAATTAATACTGTGGACAAACTGTGAACTTTTATAAAAATTAATACTGTGGACAAACTGCGGACTTTTATAAAAATTAATACTGTGGACAAACTGTGGACTTTTATAAAAATTAATACTGTGGACAAACTGTGGACTTTTATAAAAATTAATACTGTGGACAAACTGTGAGTTTTTTTTAAAAATTGAGAACTGTGGACAAACTGCGGACTTTTATAAAAATTAATACTGTGGACAAACTGTGAACTTTTATAAAAATTAATACTGTGGACAAACTGCGGACTTTTATAAAAATTAATACTGTGGACAAACTGTGGACTTTTATAAAAATTAATACTGTCGACAAACTGTGGACTTTTATAAAAATTAATACTGAGGACAAACTGCGGACTTTTATAAAAATTAATACTGTGGACAAACTGCGGACTTTTTTAAAAATTGAGAACTGTGGACAAACTGCGGACTTTTATAAAAATTAATACTGTGGACAAACTGTGAACTTTTATAAAAATTAATACTGTGGACAAACTGCGGACTTTTATAAAAATTAATACTGTGGACAAACTGTGGACTTTTATAAAAATTAATACTGAGGACAAACTGCGGACTTTTATAAAAATTAATACTGTGGACAAACTGTGGACTTTTATAAAAATTAATACTGTCGACAAACTGTGGACTTTTATAAAAATTAATACTGTGGACAAACTGTGAACTTTTATAAAAATTAATACTGTGGACAAACTGCGGACTTTTATAAAAATTAATACTGTGGACAAACTGTGGACTTTTATAAAAATTAATACTGTGGACAAACTGTGGACTTTTATAACAATTAATACTGTGGACAAACTGTGAGTTTTTTTTAAAAATTGAGAACTGTGGACAAATTGCGGACTTTTATAAAAATTAATACTGTGGACAAACTGCGGAGTTTTTTAAAAATTGAGAACTGTGGACAAACTGCGGACTTTTATTAAAATTGAGAACTGTGGACAAACTGTGGACTTTTATAAAAATTAATACTGTGGACAAACTGTGGACTTTTATTAAAATTGAGAACTGTGGACAAACTGTGGACTTTTATAAAAATTAATACTGTGGACAAACTGCGGACTTTTATAAAAATTAATACTGTGGACAAACTGTGGACTTTTATAAAAATTAATACTGTGGACAAACTGCGGAGTTTTTTAAAAATTGAGAACTGTGGACAAGCTGTGGGTTTTTTTAAAAATTGAGAACTGTGGACTTTTATAAAAATTAATACTGTGGACAAACTGTGGACTTTTACAAAAATTAATACTGAGGACAAACTGCGGACTCTTATAAAAATTAATACTGTGGACAAACTGCGGACTTTTATAAAAATTAATACTGAGGACAAACTGTGGACTTTTATAAAAATTAATACTGAGGACAAACTGTGGACTTTTATAAAAATTAATACTGTGGACAAACTGTGGACTTTTACAAAAATTAATACTGAGGACAAACTGTGGACTTTTATAAAAATTAATACTGAGGACAAACTGTGGACTTTTATAAAAATTAATACTGTGGACAAACTGTGGACTTTTATAAAAATTAATACTGTGGACAAACTGCGGACTTTTTTAAAAATTGAGAACTGTGGACAAACTGCGGACTTTTATAAAATTAATACTGTGGACAAACTGTGGACTTTTATAAAAATTAATACTGAGGACAAACTGCGGACTTTTATAAAAATTAATACTGTGGACACACTGCGGACTTTTATAAAAATTAATACTGTGGACAAACTGCGGACTTTTATAAAAATTAATACTGTGGCCCAACTGCGGACTTTTATAAAAATTAATACTGTGGACAAACTGTGGACTTTTATAAAAATTAATACTGAGGACAAACTGTGGACTTTTATAAAAATTAATACTGAGGACAAACTGTGGACTTTTATAAAAATTAATACTGTGGCCCAACTGCGGACTTTTATAAAAATTAATACTGTGGACAAACTGTGGACTTTTACAAAAATGAATACTGAGGACAAACTGCGGACTCTTATAAAAATTAATACTGTGGACAAACTGCGGACTTTTATAAAAATTAATACTGAGGACAAACTGTGGACTTTTATAAAAATTAATACTGTGGACAAACTGTGGACTTTTACAAAAATTAATACTGAGGACAAACTGTGGACTTTTATAAAAATTAATACTGAGGACAAACTGTGGACTTTTATAAAAATTAATACTGTGGACACACTGCGGACTTTTATAAAAATTAATACTGTGGACAAACTGCGGACTTTTATAAAAATTAATACTGTGGCCCAACTGCGGACTTTTATAAAAATTAATACTGTGGACAAACTGTGGACTTTTACAAAAATTAATACTGAGGACAAACTGTGGACTTTTATAAAAATGAATACTGAGGACAAACTGCGGACTTTTATAAAAATTAATACTGAGGACAAACTGCGGACTCTTATAAAAATTAATACTGTGGACAAACTGCGGACTTTTATAAAAATTAATACTGTGGACAAACTGTGGACTTTTATAAAAATTAATACTGTGGACAAACTGTGGACTTTTATAAAAATTAATACTGTGGACAAACTGTGGACTTTTATAAAAATTGAGAACTGTGGACAAACTGTGGACTTTTATTAAAATTAATACTGTGGACAAACTGCGGAGTTTTTTAAAAATTGAGAACTGTGGACAAACTGTGGACTTTTATAAAAATTAATACTGAGGACAAACTGCGGACTTTTATAAAAATTAATACTGTGGACAAACTGCGGACTTTTTTAAAAATTGAGAACTGTGGACAAACTGCGGATTTTTTTAAAAATTAATACTGTGGACAAACTGTGGACTTTTATAAAAATTGAGAACTGTGGACAAACTGTGGACTTTTTTAAAAATTGAGAACTGTGGACAAATTGCGGACTTTTATAAAAATTAATACTGTGGACAAACTGTGGACTTTTATAAAAATTGAGAACTGTGGACAAACTGTGGACTTTTATTAAAATTAATACTGTGGACAAACTGCGGAGTTTTTTAAAAATTGAGAACTGTGGACAAACTGTGGACTTTTTTAAAAATTGAGAACTGTGGACAAACTGTGGACTTTTATAAAAATTAATACTGTGGACAAACTGCGGACTTTTATAAAAATTAATACTGTGGACAAACTGCGGACTTTTATAAAAATTAATACTGTGGACAAACTGTGGACTTTTATTAAAATTGAGAACTGTGGACAAACTGTGGACTTTTATAAAAATTAATACTGAGGACAAACTGCGGACTTTTATAAAAATTGAAAACTGTGGACAAACTGCGGATTTTTTTTAAAAATTGAGAACTGTGGACAAACTGCGGATTTTTTTAAAAATTAATACTGTGGACAAACTGTGGACTTTTATAAAAATTGAGAACTGTGGACAAACTGTGGACTTTTTTAAAAATTGAGAACTGTGGACAAACTGTGGACTTTTATAAAAATTAATACTGTGGACAAACTGCGGGCTTTTATAAAAATTAATACTGTGGACAAACTGCGGACTTTTATAAAAATTAATACTGTGGACAAACTGTGGACTTTTATTAAAATTGAGAACTGTGGACAAACTGTGGACTTTTATAAAAATTAATACTGAGGACAAACTGCGGACTTTTATAAAAATTAATACTGTGGACAAACTGTGGACTTTTATTAAAATTGAGAACTGTGGACAAACTGCGGACTTTTATAAAAATTAATACTGTGGACAAACTGCGGACTTTTATTAAAATTGAGAACTGTGGACAAACTGCGGACTTTTATAAAAATTAATACTGTGGACAAACTGCGGACTTTTTTAAAAATTGAAAACTGTGGACAAACTGCGGATTTTTTTTAAAAATTGAGAACTGTGGACAAACTGCGGATTTTTTTAAAAATTTATACTGTGGACAAACTGTGGACTTTTATAAAAATTAATACTGTGGACAAACTGCGGACTTTTATAAAAATTAATACTGTGGACAAACTGCGGACTTTTTTAAAAATTGAGAACTGTGGACAAACTGTGGACTTTTATAAAAATTAATACTGTGGACAAACTGTGGACTTTTATTAAAATTGAGAACTGTGGACAAACTGTGGACTTTTACAAAAATTAATACTGAGGACAAACTGTGGACTTTTATAAAAATTAACACTGTGGACAAACTGTGGACTTTTTTAAAAATTGAGAACTGTGGACAAACTGTGGACTTTTATAAAAATTAATACTGTGGACAAACTGTGGACTTTTATAAAAATTAATACTGTGGACAAACTGTGGACTTTTATAAAAATTAATACTGTGGACAAACTGCGGACTTTTATAAAAATTAATACTGTGGACAAACTGCGGACTTTTATAAAAATTAATACTGTGGACAAACTGTGGACTTTTATAAAAATTAATACTGTGGACAAACTGTGGACTTTTATAAAAATTAATACTGTGGACAAACTGTGGACTTTTATAAAAATTAATACTGTGGACAAACTGTGGACTTTTATTAAAATTGAGAACTGTGGACAAACTGTGGACTTTTATAAAAATTAATACTGTGGACAAACTGCGGACTTTTATAAAAATTAATACTGTGGACAAACTGTGGACTTTTATAAAAATTAATACTGAGGACAAACTGTGGACTTTTATAAAAATTAACACTGTGGACAAACTGTGGACTTTTTTAAAAATTGAGAACTGTGGACAAACTGTGGACTTTTATAAAAATTAATACTGTGGACAAACTGTGGACTTTTATAAAAATTAATACTGTGGACAAACTGTGGACTTTTATAAAAATTAATACTGTGGACAAACTGCGGACTTTTATAAAAATTAATACTGTGGACAAACTGTGGACTTTTATAAAAATTAATACTGAGGACAAACTGTGGACTTTTTTAAAAATTAATACTGTGGACAAACTGTGGACTTTTACAAAAATTAATACTGAGGACAAACTGTGGACTTTTATAAAAATTAACACTGTGGACAAACTGTGGACTTTTTTAAAAATTGAGAACTGTGGACAAACTGTGGACTTTTATAAAAATTAATACTGTGGACAAACTGTGGACTTTTATAAAAATTAATACTGTGGACAAACTGTGGACTTTTATAAAAATTAATACTGTGGACAAACTGCGGACTTTTATAAAAATTAATACTGTGGACAAACTGCGGACTTTTATAAAATTAATACTGTGGACAAACTGTGGACTTTTATAAAAATTAATACTGTGGACAAACTGTGGACTTTTATAAAAATTAATACTGTGGACAAACTGTGGACTTTTATAAAAATTAATACTGAGGACAAACTGTGGACTTTTATTAAAATTGAGAACTGTGGACAAACTGTGGACTTTTATAAAAATTAATACTGAGGACAAACTGCGGACTTTTATAAAAATTAATACTGTGGACAAACTGCGGACTTTTTTAAAAATTGAGAACTGTGGACAAACTGTGGACTTTTATAAAAATTAATACTGTGGACAAACTGCGGACTTTTTTAAAAATTGAGAACTGTGGACAAACTGTGGACTTTTATAAAAATTAATACTGTGGACAAACTGCGGACTTTTATAAAAATTAATACTGTGGACAAACTGCGGACTTTTATAAAAATTAATACTGTGGACAAACTGTGGACTTTTATAAAAATTAATACTGTGGACAAACTGTGGACTTTTATAAAAATTAATACTGTGGACAAACTGCGGACTTTTATAAAAATTAATACTGTGGACAAACTGCGGACTTTTATAAAAATTAATACTGTGGACAAACTGCGGACTTTTTTAAAAATTGAGAACTGTGGACAAACTGTGGACTTTTATAAAAATTAATACTGTGGACAAACTGTGGACTTTTATTAAAATTGAGAACTGTGGACAAACTGTGGGTTTTTATAAAAATTAATACTGTGGACAAACTGCGGACTTTTATAAAAATTAATACTGTGGACAAACTGTGGACTTTTATAAAAATTAATACTGTGGACAAACTGTGGACTTTTATAAAAATTAATACTGAGGACAAACTGCGGACTTTTATAAAAATTAATACTGTGGACAAACTGTGGACTTTTATTAAAATTAATACTGTGGACAAACTGTGGACTTTTATAAAAATTAATACTGAGGACAAACTGCGGACTTTTATAAAAATTAATACTGTGGACAAACTGCGGACTTTTTTAAAAATTAATACTGTGGACAAACTGTGGACTTTTACAAAAATTAATACTGAGGACAAACTGCGGACTTTTATAAAAATTAATACTGTGGACAAACTGTGGACTTTTATAAAAATTAATACTGTGGACAAACTGTGGACTTTTATTAAAATTAATACTGTGGACAAACTGTGGACTTTTATAAAAATTAATACTGAGGACAAACTGCGGACTTTTATAAAAATTAATACTGTGGACAAACTGTGGACTTTTACAAAAATTAATACTGAGGACAAACTGCGGACTTTTATAAAAATTAATACTGTGGACAAACTGTGGACTTTTATAAAAATTAATACTGTGGACAAACTGTGGACTTTTATTAAAATTAATACTGTGGACAAACTGTGGACTTTTATTAAAATTGAGAACTGTGGACAAACTGCGGACTTTTATAAAAATTAATACTGTGGACAAACTGTGGACTTTTATAAAAATTAATACTGAGGACAAACTGCGGACTTTTATAAAAATTAATACTGTGGACAAACTGCGGACTTTTATAAAAATTAATACTGTGGACAAACTGTGGACTTTTATAAAAATTAATACTGTGGACAAACTGCGGACTTTTTTAAAAATTGAGAACTGTGGACAAACTGTGGACTTTTATAAAAATTAATACTGTGGACAAACTGTGGACTTTTATTAAAATTGAGAACTGTGGACAAACTGTGGACTTTTATAAAAATTAATACTGTGGACAAACTGTGGACTTTTATAAAAATTAATACTGAGGACAAACTGCGGACTTTTATAAAAATTAATACTGTGGACAAACTGCGGACTTTTTAAAAATTGAGAACTGTGGACAAACTGTGGACTTTTATAAAAATTAATACTGTGGACAAACTGTGGACTTTTATAAAAATTAATACTGAGGACAAACTGCGGACTTTTATAAAAATTAATACTGTGGACAAACTGCGGACTTTTTTAAAAATTGAGAACTGTGGACAAACTGTGGACTTTTATAAAAATTAATACTGTGGACAAACTGTGGACTTTTATTAAAATTGAGAACTGTGGACAAACTGTGGACTTTTATAAAAATTAATACTGTGGACAAACTGTGGACTTTTATAAAAATTAATACTGAGGACAAACTGCGGACTTTTATAAAAATTAATACTGTGGACAAACTGCGGACTTTTATAAAAATTAATACTGTGGACAAACTGTGGACTTTTATAAAAATTAATACTGTGGACAAACTGTGGACTTTTATAAAAATTAATACTGTGGACAAACTGTGAACTTTTATAAAAATTAATACTGTGGACAAACTGCGGACTTTTATAAAAATTAATACTGTGGACAAACTGTGGACTTTTATAAAAATTAATACTGTGGACAAACTGTGGACTTTTATAAAAATTAATACTGAGGACAAACTGCGGACTTTTATAAAAATTAATACTGTGGACAAACTGCGGACTTTTATAAAAATTAATACTGTGGACAAACTGTGGACTTTTTTAAAAATTAATACTGTCGACAAACTGTGGACTTTTATAAAAATTAATACTGTGGACAAACTGTGAACTTTTATAAAAATTAATACTGTGGACAAACTGCGGACTTTTATAAAAATTAATACTGTGGACAAACTGTGGACTTTTATAAAAATTAATACTGTGGACAAACTGTGGACTTTTATAAAAATTAATACTGAGGACAAACTGCGGACTTTTATAAAAATTAATACTGTGGACAAACTGCGGACTTTTATAAAAATTAATACTGTGGACAAACTGTGGACTTTTATAAAAATTAATACTGTGGCCCAACTGCGGACTTTTATAAAAATTAATACTGAGGACAAACTGCGGACTTTTATAAAAATTAATACTGTGGACAAACTGTGAACTTTTATAAAAATTAATACTGTGGACAAACTGCGGACTTTTATTAAAATTGAGAACTGTGGACAAACTGTGGACTTTTATAAAAATTAATACTGTGGACAAACTGTGGACTTTTATAAAAATTGAGAACTGTGGACAAACTGTGGACTTTTATAAAAATTAATACTGTGGACAAACTGCGGACTTTTATAAAAATTAATACTGTGGACAAACTGTGGACTTTTTTAAAAATTAATACTGTCGACAAACTGTGGACTTTTATAAAAATTAATACTGTGGACAAACTGTGAACTTTTATAAAAATTAATACTGTGGACAAACTGCGGACTTTTATAAAAATTAATACTGTGGACAAACTGTGGACTTTTATAAAAATTAATACTGTGGACAAACTGTGGACTTTTATAAAAATTAATACTGAGGACAAACTGCGGACTTTTATAAAAATTAATACTGTGGACAAACTGCGGACTTTTATAAAAATTAATACTGTGGACAAACTGTGGACTTTTATAAAAATTAATACTGTGGCCCAACTGCGGACTTTTATAAAAATTAATACTGAGGACAAACTGCGGACTTTTATAAAAATTAATACTGTGGACAAACTGTGGACTTTTACAAAAATTAATACTGAGGACAAACTGCGGACTTTTATAAAAATTAATACTGTGGACAAACTGTGGACTTTTATAAAAATTAATACTGTGGACAAACTGTGGACTTTTATAAAAATTAATACTGAGGACAAACTGCGGACTTTTATAAAAATTAATACTGTGGACAAACTGTGGACTTTTACAAAAATTAATACTGAGGACAAACTGTGGACTTTTATAAAAATTAATACTGTGGACAAACTGTGGACTTTTATAAAAATTAATACTGTGGCCCAACTGCGGACTTTTATAAAAATTAATACTGAGGACAAACTGCGGACTTTTATAAAAATTAATACTGTGGACAAACTGTGGACTTTTACAAAAATTAATACTGAGGACAAACTGCGGACTTTTATAAAAATTAATACTGTGGACAAACTGCGGACTTTTATAAAAATTAATACTGTGGACAAACTGTGGACTTTTATAAAAATTAATACTGTGGACAAACTGTGGACTTTTATAAAAATTAATACCTCTCGACAAACTGCGGACTTTTTAAAAATTAATACTGTGGACAAACTGCGGACTTTTATAAAAATTGAGAACTGTGGACAAACTGTGGACTTTTATTAAAATTGAGAACTGTGGACAAACTGCGGACTTTTATAAAAATTAATACTGTGGACAAACTGCGGACTTTTTTAAAAATTGAGAACTGTGGACAAACTGCGGATTTTTTTAAAAATTAATACTGTGGACAAACTGCGGACTTTTATAAAAATTGAGAACTGTGGACAAACTGCGGACTTTTTTAAAAATTGAGAACTGTGGACAAACTGTGGACTTTTATAAAAATTAATACTGTGGACAAACTGCGGACTTTTATAAAAATGAATACTGTGGACAAACTGTGGACTTTTATAAAAATTAATACTGTGGACAAACTGCGGACTTTTATAAAAATTAATACTGTGGACAAACTGTGGACTTTTATAAAAATTAATACTGTGGACAAACTGTGGACTTTTATAAAAATTAATACTGTGGACAAACTGTGGACTTTTATAAAAATTAATACTGTGGACAAACTGTGGACTTTTATTAAAATTGAGAACTGTGGACAAACTGTGGACTTTTATAAAAATTAATACTGTGGACAAACTGTGGACTTTTATAAAAATTGAGAACTGTGGACAAACTGTGGACTTTTATAAAAATTAATACTGTGGACAAACTGCGGACTTTTATAAAAATTAATACTGTGGACAAACTGTGGACTTTTTTAAAAATTAATACTGTCGACAAACTGTGGACTTTTATAAAAATTAATACTGTGGACAAACTGTGAACTTTTATAAAAATTAATACTGTGGACAAACTGCGGACTTTTATAAAAATTAATACTGTGGACAAACTGTGGACTTTTATAAAAATTAATACTGTGGACAAACTGTGGACTTTTATAAAAATTAATACTGTGGACAAACTTTGAGTTTTTTTAAAAATTGAGAACTGTGGACAAATTGCGGACTTTTATAAAAATTAATACTGTGGACAAACTGCGGAGTTTTTTAAAAATTGAGAACTGTGGACAAACTGCGGACTTTTATTAAAATTGAGAACTGTGGACAAACTGTGGACTTTTATAAAAATTAATACTGTGGACAAACTGTGGACTTTTATAAAAATTAATACTGTGGACAAACTGTGGACTTTTATAAAAATTAATACTGTGGACAAACTGTGGACTTTTATAAAAATTAATACTGTGGACAAACTGCGGACTTTTATAAAAATTAATACTATGGACAAACTGTGGACTTTTACAAAAATTAATACTGAGGACAAACTGCGGACTTTTATAAAAATTAATACTGTGGACAAACTGTGGACTTTTATAAAAATTAATACTGTGGACAAACTGTGGACTTTTATTAAAATTGAGAACTGTGGACAAACTGCGGACTTTTATAAAAATTAATACTGTGGACAAACTGTGGACTTTTATAAAAATTAATACTGTGGACAAACTGTGGACTTTTATAAAAATTAATACTGTGGACAAACTGCGGACTTTTTTAAAAATTAATACTGTGGACAAACTGTGGACTTTTATTAAAATTGAGAACTGTGGACAAACTGTGGACTTTTATAAAAATTAATACTGTGGACAAACTGCGGACTTTTATAAAAATTAATACTGTGGACAAACTGTGGACTTTTACAAAAATTAATACTATGGACAAACTGTGGACTTTTACAAAAATTAATACTGAGGACAAACTGTGGACTTTTATAAAAATTAATACTGTGGACAAACTGTGGACTTTTATAAAAATTAATACTGTGGACAAACTGTGGACTTTTATAAAAATTAATACTGTGGACAAACTGTGGACTTTTGTAAAAATTAATACTGTGGACAAACTGCGGACTTTTATAAAAATTAATACTATGGACAAACTGTGGACTTTTACAAAAATTAATACTGAGGACAAACTGCGGACTTTTATAAAAATTAATACTGTGGACAAACTGTGGACTTTTATAAAAATTAATACTGTGGACAAACTGTGGACTTTTATTAAAATTGAGAACTGTGGACAAACTGCGGACTTTTATAAAAATTAATACTGTGGACAAACTGTGGACTTTTATAAAAATTAATACTGTGGACAAACTGTGGACTTTTATAAAAATTAATACTGTGGACAAACTGTGAGTTTTTTTAAAAATTAAGAACTGTGGACAAATTGCGGACTTTTATAAAAATTAATACTGTGGACAAACTGTGGACTTTTATTAAAATTGAGAACTGTGGACAAACTGTGGACTTTTATAAAAATTAATACTGTGGACAAACTGCGGACTTTTATAAAAATTAATACTGTGGACAAACTGTGGACTTTTACAAAAATTAATACTGTGGACAAACTGTGGACTTTTATAAAAATTAATACTGTGGACAAACTGTGGACTTTTACAAAAATTAATACTGTGGACAAACTGTGGACTTTTATTAAAATTGAGAACTGTGGACAAACTGTGGACTTTTATAAAAATTAATACTGTGGACAAACTGCGGACTTTTATAAAAATTAATACTGTGGACAAACTGTGGACTTTTACAAAAATTAATACTGTGGACAAACTGTGGACTTTTATAAAAATTAATACTGTGGACAAACTGTGAGTTTTTTTAAAAATTGAGAACTGTGGACAAATTGCGGACTTTTATAAAAATTAATACTGTGGACAAACTGCGGACTTTTATTAAAATTGAGAACTGTGGACAAACTGTGGACTTTTATAAAAATTAATACTGTGGACAAACTGTGGACTTTTATTAAAATTGAGAACTGTGGACAAACTGTGGACTTTTACAAAAATTAATACTGAGGACAAACTGCGGACTTTTATAAAAATTAATACTGTCGACAAACTGTGGACTTTTACAAAAATTAATACTGAGGACAAACTGCGGACTTTTATAAAAATTAATACTGAGGACAAACTGCGGACTTTTATAAAAATTAATACTGTCGACAAACTGTGGACTTTTATAAAAATTAATACTGTGGACAAACTGTGAACTTTTATAAAAATTAATACTGTGGACAAACTGTGAGTTTTTTTAAAAATTGAGAACTGTGGACAAATTGCGGACTTTTATAAAAATTAATACTGTGGACAAACTGCGGACTTTTATTAAAATTGAGAACTGTGGACAAACTGTGGACTTTTATAAAAATTAATACTGTGGACAAACTGTGGACTTTTATAAAAATTAATACTGTGGACAAACTGTGGACTTTTATAAAAATTAATACTGTGGACAAACTGTGAGTTTTTTTTAAAAATTGAGAACTGTGGACAAATTGCGGACTTTTATAAAAATTAATACTGTGGACAAACTGTGGACTTTTATTAAAATTGAGAACTGTGGACAAACTGTGGACTTTTATAAAAATTAATACTGTGGACAAACTGTGGACTTTTATTAAAATTGAGAACTGTGGACAAACTGTGGACTTTTACAAAAATTAATACTGAGGACAAACTGCGGACTTTTATAAAAATTAATACTGTCGACAAACTGTGGACTTTTACAAAAATTAATACTGAGGACAAACTGCGGACTTTTATAAAAATTAATACTGAGGACAAACTGCGGACTTTTATAAAAATTAATACTGTCGACAAACTGTGGACTTTTATAAAAATTAATACTGTGGACAAACTGTGAACTTTTATAAAAATTAATACTGTGGACAAACTGTGAGTTTTTTTAAAAATTGAGAACTGTGGACAAATTGCGGACTTTTATAAAAATTAATACTGTGGACAAACTGCGGACTTTTATTAAAATTGAGAACTGTGGACAAACTGTGGACTTTTATAAAAATTAATACTGTGGACAAACTGTGGACTTTTATAAAAATTAATACTGTGGACAAACTGTGGACTTTTATAAAAATTAATACTGTGGACAAACTGTGGACTTTTATAAAAATTAATACTGTGGACAAACTGTGAGTTTTTTTAAAAATTGAGAACTGTGGACAAACTGTGGACTTTTATAAAAATTAATACTGTGGACAAACTGTGGACTTTTATTAAAATTGAGAACTGTGGACAAACTGCGGACTTTTATAAAAATTAATACTGTGGACAAACTGTGGACTTTTATAAAAATTAATACTGTGGACAAACTGTGGACTTTTACAAAAATTAATACTGAGGACAAACTGCGGACTTTTATAAAAATTAATACTGTCGACAAACTGTGGACTTTTATAAAAATTAATACTGTGGACAAACTGTGAACTTTTATAAAAATTAATACTGTGGACAAACTGCGGACTTTTATAAAAATTAATACTGTGGACAAACTGTGGACTTTTATAAAAATTAATACTGTGGACAAACTGTGGACTTTTATAAAAATTAATACTGTGGACAAACTGTGAGTTTTTTTAAAAATTGAGAACTGTGGACAAATTGCGGACTTTTATAAAAATTAATACTGTGGACAAACTGCGGACTTTTATTAAAATTGAGAACTGTGGACAAACTGTGGACTTTTATAAAAATTAATACTGTGGACAAACTGTGGACTTTTATTAAAATTGAGAACTGTGGACAAACTGTGGACTTTTATAAAAATTAATACTGTGGACAAACTGCGGACTTTTATAAAAATTAATACTGTGGACAAACTGTGGACTTTTACAAAAATTAATACTGTGGACAAACTGTGGACTTTTACAAAAATTAATACTGAGGACAAACTGTAGACTTTTATAAAAATTAATACTGAGGACAAACTGTGGACTTTTATAAAAATTAATACTGTGGACAAACTGTGGACTTTTATAAAAATTAATACTGTGGACAAACTGCGGACTTTTTTAAAAATTGAGAACTGTGGACAAACTGCGGACTTTTATAAAAATTAATACTGTGGACAAACTGTGGACTTTTATAAAAATTAATACTGAGGACAAACTGCGGACTTTTATAAAAATTAATACTGTGGACAAACTGTGGACTTTTACAAAAATTAATACTGAGGACAAACTGTGGACTTTTATAAAAATTAATACTGTGGACAAACTGCGGACTTTTTTAAAAATTGAGAACTGTGGACAAACTGCGGACTTTTATAAAAATTAATACTGTGGACAAACTGTGGACTTTTATAAAAATTAATACTGTGGCCCAACTGCGGACTTTTATAAAAATTAATACTGAGGATAAACTGTGGACTTTTATAAAAATTAATACTGTGGACAAACTGTGGACTTTTACAAAAATTAATACTGAGGACAAACTGCGGACTTTTATAAAAATTAATACTGTGGACAAACTGTGGACTTTTATAAAAATTAATACTGTGGACAAACTGCGGACTTTTATAAAAATTAATACTGTGGACAAACTGTGGACTTTTATAAAAATTAATACCTCTCGACAAACTGCGGACTTTTATAAAAATTAATACTGTGGACAAACTGCGGACTTTTATAAAAATTAATACTGTGGACAAACTGCGGACTTTTATAAAAATTAATACTGTGGACAAACTGTGGACTTTTATAAAAATTAATACTGTGGACAAACTGTGGACTTTTATAAAAATTAATACCTCTCGACAAACTGCGGACTTTTTAAAAATTAATACTGTGGACAAACTGCGGACTTTTATAAAAATTGAGAACTGTGGACAAACTGCGGACTTTTATTAAAATTGAGAACTGTGGACAAACTGTGGACTTTTATAAAAATTAATACTGTGGACAAACTGTGGACTTTTATTAAAATTGAGAACTGTGGACAAACTGCGGACTTTTATAAAAATTAATACTGTGGACAAACTGCGGACTTTTTTAAAAATTGAGAACTGTGGACAAACTGCGGATTTTTTTAAAAATTAATACTGTGGACAAATCGTGGACTTTTTTAAAAATTGAGAACTGTGGACAAACTGTGGACTTTTATAAAAATTAATACTGTGGACAAACTGCGGACTTTTATAAAAATGAATACTGTGGACAAACTGTGGACTTTTATAAAAATTAATACTGTGGACAAACTGCGGACTTTTATAAAAATTAATACTGTGGACAAACTGTGGACTTTTATAAAAATTAATACTGTGGACAAACTGTGGACTTTTATAAAAATTGAGAACTGTGGACAAACTGTGGACTTTTATAAAAATTAATACTGTGGACAAACTGCGGACTTTTATAAAAATTAATACTGTGGACAAACTGTGGACTTTTATAAAAATTAATACTGTGGACAAACTGTGGACTTTTATAAAAATTAATACTGTGGACAAACTGTGGACTTTTATAAAAATTAATACTGTGGACAAACTGTGGACTTTTATTAAAATTGAGAACTGTGGACAAACTGTGGACTTTTATAAAAATTAATACTGTGGACAAACTGTGGACTTTTATAAAAATTGAGAACTGTGGACAAACTGTGGACTTTTATAAAAATTAATACTGTGGACAAACTGTGGACTTTTATAAAAATTAATACTGTCGACAAACTGTGGACTTTTATAAAAATTAATACTGTGGACAAACTGTGAACTTTTATAAAAATTAATACTGTGGACAAACTGCGGACTTTTATAAAAATTAATACTGTGGACAAACTGTGAGTTTTTTTAAAAATTGAGAACTGTGGACAAATTGCGGACTTTTATAAAAATTAATACTGTGGACAAACTGCGGAGTTTTTTAAAAATTGAGAACTGTGGACAAACTGCGGACTTTTATTAAAATTGAGAATTGTGGACAAACTGTGGACTTTTATAAAAATTAATACTGTGGACAAACTGTGGACTTTTATTAAAATTGAGAACTGTGGACAAACTGTGGACTTTTATAAAAATTAATACTGTGGACAAACTGCGGACTTTTATAAAAATTAATACTGTGGACAAACTGTGGACTTTTATAAAAATTAATACTGTGGACAAACTGTGGACTTTTATAAAAATTAATACTGTGGACAAACTGCGGACTTTTTAAAAATTGAGAACTGTGGACAAACTGCGGACTTTTATAAAAATTAATACTGTGGACAAACTGTGGACTTTTATTAAAATTGAGAACTGTGGACAAACTGTGGACTTTTATAAAAATTAATACTGTGGACAAACTGCGGACTTTTATAAAAATTAATACTGTGGACAAACTGTGGACTTTTATAAAAATTAATACTGTGGACAAACTGTGGACTTTTATAAAAATTAATACTGTGGACAAACTGTGGACTTTTATTAAAATTGAGAACTGTGGACAAACTGTGGACTTTTATAAAAATTAATACTGTGGACAAACTGCGGAGTTTTTTAAAAATTGAGAACTGTGGACAAACTGCGGACTTTTATTAAAATTGAGAACTGTGGACAAACTGTGGACTTTTATAAAAATTAATACTGTGGACAAACTGTGGACTTTTATTAAAATTGAGAACTGTGGACAAACTGTGGACTTTTATAAAAATTAATACTGTGGACAAACTGCGGACTTTTATAAAAATTAATACTGTGGACAAACTGTGGACTTTTATAAAAATTAATACTGTGGACAAACTGTGGACTTTTATAAAAATTAATACTGTGGACAAACTGTGGACTTTTATTAAAATTGAGAACTGTGGACAAACTGTGGACTTTTATAAAAATTAATACTGTGGACAAATTGTGAACTTTTATAAAAATTAATACTGTGGACAAACTGCGGACTTTTATAAAAATTAATACTGTGGACAAACTGTGGACTTTTATAAAAATTAATACTGTGGACAAACTGTGGACTTTTATAAAAATTAATACTGAGGACAAACTGTGGACTTTTATAAAAATTAATACTGAGGACAAACTGTGGACTTTTATAAAAATTAATACTGTGGACAAACTGTGGACTTTTATTAAAATTGAGAACTGTGGACAAACTGTGGACTTTTATAAAAATTAATACTGTGGACAAACTGTGGACTTTTATAAAAATTAATACTGTGGACAAACTGCGGACTTTTTTAAAAATTAATACTGTGGACAAACTGTGGACTTTTATAAAAATTAATACTGTGGACAAACTGCGGACTTTTTTAAAAATTAATACTGTGGACAAACTGTGGACTTTTACAAAAATTAATACTGAGGACAAACTGTGGACTTTTATAAAAATTAATACTGAGGACAAACTGCGGACTTTTATAAAAATTAATACTGTGGACAAACTGTGGACTTTTACAAAAATTAATACTGAGGACAAACTGTGGACTTTTATAAAAATTAATACTGAGGACAAACTGTGGACTTTTATAAAAATTAATACTGTGGACAAACTGTGGACTTTTATAAAAATTAATACTGTGGACAAACTGCGGACTTTTTTAAAAATTGAGAACTGTGGACAAACTGCGGACTTTTATAAAAATTAATACTGTGGACAAACTGTGGACTTTTACAAAAATTAATACTGAGGACAAACTGTGGACTTTTATAAAAATTAATACTGAGGACAAACTGTGGACTTTTATAAAAATTAATACTGTGGACAAACTGTGGACTTTTATAAAAATTAATACTGTGGACAAACTGCGGACTTTTTTAAAAATTGAGAACTGTGGACAAACTGCGGACTTTTATAAAAATTAATACTGTGGACAAACTGTGGACTTTTATAAAAATTAATACTGAGGACAAACTGCGGACTTTTATAAAAATTAATACTGTGGAGAAACTGTGGACTTTTACAAAAATTAATACTGAGGACAAACTGTGGACTTTTATAAAAATTAATACTGTGGACAAACTGCGGACTTTTATAAAAATAATACTGTGGACAAACTGCGGACTTTTATAAAAATTAATACTGAGGACAAACTGTGGACTTTTATAAAAATTAATACTGTGGACAAACTGTGGACTTTTACAAAAATTAATACTGAGGACAAACTGTGGACTTTTATAAAAATTAATACTGAGGACAAACTGTGGACTTTTATAAAAATTAATACTGTGGACAAACTGCGGACTTTTTTAAAAATTGAGAACTGTGGACAAACTGCGGACTTTTATAAAAATTAATACTGTGGACAAACTGTGGACTTTTATAAAAATTAATACTGTGGCCCAACTGCGGACTTTTATAAAAATTAATACTGTGGACAAACTGTGGACTTTTACAAAAATTAATACTGAGGACAAACTGTGGACTTTTATAAAAATTAATACTGAGGACAAACTGCGGACTCTTTTAAAAATAATACTGTGGACAAACTGCGGACTTTTATAAAAATTAATACTGAGGACAAACTGTGGACTTTTATAAAAATTAATACTGTGGACAAACTGTGGACTTTTACAAAAATTAATACTGAGGACAAACTGTGGACTTTTATAAAAATTAATACTGAGGACAAACTGTGGACTTTTATAAAAATTAATACTGTGGACAAACTGCGGACTTTTTTAAAAATTGAGAACTGTGGACAAACTGCGGACTTTTATAAAAATTAATACTGTGGACAAACTGTGGACTTTTATAAAAATTAATACTGAGGACAAACTGCGGACTTTTATAAAAATTAATACTGTGGACAAACTGTGGACTTTTATAAAAATTAATACTGTGGACAAACTGTGGACTTTTATAAAAATTAATACTGTGGACAAACTGTGGACTTTTATAAAAATTAATACTGTGGACAAACTGTGGACTTTTTTAAAAATTGAGAACTGTGGACAAACTGTGGACTTTTACAAAAATTAATACTGAGGACAAACTGTGGACTTTTATAAAAATTAATACTGAGGACAAACTGCGGACTTTTATAAAAATTAATACTGTGGACAAACTGTGGACTTTTTTTTAAAAATTGAGAACTGTGGACAAACTGTGGACTTTTATTAAAATTAATACTGTGGACAAACTGCGGACTTTTATAAAAATTAATACTGTGGACACACTGCGGACTTTTATAAAAATTAATACTGTGGACAAACTGCGGACTTTTATAAAAATTAATACTGAGGACAAACTGTGGACTTTTATAAAAATTAATACTGAGGACAAACTGCGGACTTTTATAAAAATTAATACTGTGGACAAACTGTGGACTTTTACAAAAATTAATACTGAGGACAAACTGTGGACTTTTATAAAAATTAATACTGAGGACAAACTGCGGACTTTTATAAAAATTAATACTGTGGACAAACTGTGGACTTTTTTTTTAAAAATTGAGAACTGTGGACAAACTGTGGACTTTTATTAAAATTAATACTGTGGACAAACTGCGGACTTTTATAAAAATTAATACTGTGGACACACTGCGGACTTTTATAAAAATTAATACTGTGGACAAACTGCGGACTTTTATAAAAATTAATACTGAGGACAAACTGTGGACTTTTATAAAAATTAATACTGAGGACAAACTGCGGACTTTTATAAAAATTAATACTGTGGACAAACTGTGGACTTTTACAAAAATTAATACTGAGGACAAACTGCGGACTCTTATAAAAATTAATACTGTGGACAAACTGCGGACTTTTATAAAAATTAATACTGAGGACAAACTGTGGACTTTTATAAAAATTAATACTGTGGACAAACTGTGGACTTTTACAAAAATTAATACTGAGGACAAACTGTGGACTTTTATAAAAATTAATACTGAGGACAAACTGTGGACTTTTATAAAAATTAATACTGAGGACAAACTGTGGACTTTTATAAAAATTAATACTGTGGACAAACTGTGGTCTTTTATAAAAATTAATACTGAGGACAAACTGCGGACTCTTATAAAAATTAATACTGTGGACAAACTGCGGACTTTTATAAAAATTAATACTGAGGACAAACTGCGGACTTTTATAAAAATTAATACTGTGGACAAACTGCGGACTTTTATAAAAATTAATACTGTGGACAAACTGTGGACTTTTACAAAAATTAATACTGAGGACAAACTGCGGACTTTTATTAAAATTAATACTGTGGACAAACTGTGGACTTTTACAAAAATTAATACTGAGGACAAACTGTGGACTTTTATAAAAATTAATACTGTGGACAAACTGTGGACTTTTATAAAAATTAATACTGTGGCCCAACTGCGGACTTTTATAAAAATTAATACTGTGGACAAACTGTGGACTTTACAAAAATTAATACTGAGGACAAACTGTGGACTTTTATAAAAATTAATACTGAGGACAAACTGCGGACTCTTATAAAAATTAATACTGTGGACAAACTGCGGACTTTTATAAAAATTAATACTGTGGACAAACTGTGGACTTTTATAAAAATTAATACTGAGGACAAACTGTGGACTTTTATAAAAATTAATACTGTGGACAAACTGTGGACTTTTATAAAAATTAATACTGTGGACAAACTGTGGACTTTTACAAAAATTAATACTGAGGACAAACTGTGGACTTTTATAAAAATTAATACTGTGGACAAACTGTGGACTTTTATAAAAATTAATACTGTGGACAAACTGCGGACTTTTTTAAAAATTGAGAACTGTGGACAAACTGCGGACTTTTATAAAAATTAATACTGTGGACAAACTGCGGACTTTTACAAAAATTAATACTGAGGACAAACTGTGGACTTTTATAAAAATTAATACTGAGGACAAACTGTGGACTTTTATAAAAATTAATACTGAGGACAAACTGTGGACTTTTATAAAAATTAATACTGTGGACAAACTGCGGACTTTTTTAAAAATTGAGAACTGTGGACAAACTGCGGACTTTTATAAAAATTAATACTGTGGACAAACTGCGGACTCTTACAAAAATTAATACTGAGGACAAACTGTGGACTTTTACAAAAATTAATACTGAGGACAAACTGTGGACTTTTATAAAAATTAATACTGAGGACAAACTGTGGACTTTTATAAAAATTAATACTGTGGACAAACTGTGAACTTTTATAAAAATTAATACTGTGGACAAACTGCGGACTTTTTTAAAAATTGAGAACTGTGGACAAACTGCGGACTTTTATAAAAATTAATACTGTGGACAAACTGTGGACTTTTATAAAAATTAATACTGAGGACAAACTGCGGACTTTTATAAAAATTAATACTGTGGACACACTGCGGACTTTTATAAAAATTAATACTGTGGACAAACTGCGGACTTTTATAAAAATTAATACTGAGGACAAACTGTGGACTTTTATAAAAATTAATACTGAGGACAAACTGCGGACTTTTATAAAAATTAATACTGTGGACAAACTGTGGACTTTTACAAAAATTAATACTGAGGACAAACTGTGGACTTTTATAAAAATTAATACTGAGGACAAACTGCGGACTTTTATAAAAATTAATACTGTGGACAAACTGTGGACTTTTTTTTTTAAAAATTGAGAACTGTGGACAAACTGTGGACTTTTATTAAAATTAATACTGTGGACAAACTGCGGACTTTTATAAAAATTAATACTGTGGACACACTGCGGACTTTTATAAAAATTAATACTGTGGACAAACTGCGGACTTTTATAAAAATTAATACTGAGGACAAACTGTGGACTTTTATAAAAATTAATACTGAGGACAAACTGCGGACTTTTATAAAAATTAATACTGTGGACAAACTGTGGACTTTTACAAAAATTAATACTGAGGACAAACTGCGGACTCTTATAAAAATTAATACTGTGGACAAACTGCGGACTTTTATAAAAATTAATACTGAGGACAAACTGTGGACTTTTATAAAAATTAATACTGTGGACAAACTGTGGACTTTTACAAAAATTAATAATGAGGACAAACTGTGGACTTTTATAAAAATTAATACTGAGGACAAACTGTGGACTTTTATAAAAATTAATACTGAGGACAAACTGTGGACTTTTATAAAAATTAATACTGTGGACAAACTGTGGTCTTTTATAAAAATTAATACTGAGGACAAACTGCGGACTCTTATAAAAATTAATACTGTGGACAAACTGCGGACTTTTATAAAAATTAATACTGAGGACAAACTGCGGACTTTTATAAAAATTAATACTGTGGACAAACTGCGGACTTTTATAAAAATTAATACTGTGGACAAACTGTGGACTTTTACAAAAATTAATACTGAGGACAAACTGCGGACTTTTATTAAAATTAATACTGTGGACAAACTGTGGACTTTTACAAAAATTAATACTGAGGACAAACTGTGGACTTTTATAAAAATTAATACTGTGGACAAACTGTGGACTTTTATAAAAATTAATACTGTGGCCCAACTGCGGACTTTTATAAAAATTAATACTGTGGACAAACTGTGGACTTTTACAAAAATTAATACTGAGGACAAACTGTGGACTTTTATAAAAATTAATACTGAGGACAAACTGCGGACTCTTATAAAAATTAATACTGTGGACAAACTGCGGACTTTTATAAAAATTAATACTGTGGACAAACTGTGGACTTTTATAAAAATTAATACTGAGGACAAACTGTGGACTTTTATAAAAATTAATACTGTGGACAAACTGCGGACTTTTATAAAAATTAATACTGTGGACAAACTGTGGACTTTTATTAAAATTGAGAACTGTGGACAAACTGTGGTCTTTTTTAAAAATTGAGAATTGTGGACAAACTGTGGACTTTTATAAAAATTGAGAACTGTGGACAAACTGTGGACTTTCTTAAAAATTGAGAATTGTGGACAAACTGTGGACTTTTATAAAAATTGAGAACTGTGGACAAACTGTGGACTTTTTTAAAAATTGAGAACTGTGGACAAACTGTGGACTTTGATAAAAATTAATACTGTGGACAAACTGCGGACTTTTATAAAAATTAATACTGTGGACAAACTGCGGACTTTTATAAAAATTAATACTGTGGACAAACTGTGGACTTTTATAAAAATTAATACTGTAAACAAACTGCGGACTTTTTTAAAAATTGAGAACTGTGGACAAACTGCGGACTTTTATAAAAATTAATACTGTGGACAAACTGCGGACTTTTACAAAAATTAATACTGAGGACAAACTGTGGACTTTTATAAAAATTAATACTGAGGACAAACTGTGGACTTTTATAAAAATTAATACTGTGGACAAACTGTGGACTTTTATAAAAATTAATACTGTGGACAAACTGCGGACTTTTTTAAAAATTGAGAACTGTGGACAAACTGCGGACTTTTATAAAAATTAATACTGTGGACAAACTGCGGACTCTTACAAAAATTAATACTGAGGACAAACTGTGGACTTTTACAAAAATTAATACTGAGGACAAACTGTGGACTTTTATAAAAATTAATACTGAGGACAAACTGTGGACTTTTATAAAAATTAATACTGTGGACAAACTGTGGACTTTTATAAAAATTAATACTGTGGACAAACTGCGGACTTTTTTAAAATTGAGAACTGTGGACAAACTGCGGACTTTTATAAAAATTAATACTGTGGACAAACTGTGGACTTTTATAAAAATTAATACTGAGGACAAACTGCGGACTTTTATAAAAATTAATACTGTGGACAAACTGTGGACTTTTACAAAAATTAATACTGAGGACAAACTGTGGACTTTTATAAAAATTAATACTGTGGACAAACTGTGGACTTTTATAAAAATTAATACTGTGGCCCAACTGCGGACTTTTATAAAAATTAATACTGAGGACAAACTGTGGACTTTTATAAAAATTAATACTGTGGACAAACTGTGGACTTTTATAAAAATTAATACTGTGGACAAACTGTGGACTTTTATAAAAATTAATACTGAGGACAAACTGCGGACTCTTATAAAAATTAATACTGTGGACAAACTGTGGACTTTTATAAAAATTAATACTGAGGACAAACTGCGGACTTTTATAAAAATTAATACTGTGGACAAACTGTGGACTTTTACAAAAATTAATACTGAGGACAAACTGTGGACTTTTATAAAAATTAATACTGTGGACAAACTGTGGACTTTTATAAAAATTAATACTGTGGCCCAACTGCTGACTTTTATAAAAATTAATACTGAGGACAAACTGTGGACTTTTATAAAAATTAATACTGTGGACAAACTGTGGACTTTTACAAAAATTAATACTGAGGACAAACTGTGGACTTTTATAAAAATTAATACTGTCGACAAACTGTGGACTTTCATAAAAATTAATACTGAGGACAAACTGTGGACTTTTATAAAAATTAATACTGAGGACAAACTGTGGACTTTTATAAAAATTAATACTGTGGACAAACTGTGGACTTTTATAAAAATTAATACTGTGGACAAACTGCGGACTTTTTTAAAAATTGAGAACTGTGGACAAACTGCGGACTTTTATAAAAATTAATACTGTGGACAAACTGTGGACTTTTACAAAAATTAATACTGAGGACAAACTGTGGACTTTTATAAAAATTAATACTGAGGACAAACTGTGGACTTTTATAAAAATTAATACTGTGGACAAACTGTGGACTTTTATAAAAATTAATACTGTGGACAAACTGCGGACTTTTTAAAAATTGAGAACTGTGGACAAACTGCGGACTTTTATAAAAATTAATACTGTGGACAAACTGTGGACTTTTACAAAAATTAATACTGAGGACAAACTGTGGACTTTTATAAAAATTAATACTGTGGACAAACTGTGGACTTTTATAAAAATTAATACTGTGGCCCAACTGCGGACTTTTATAAAAATTAATACTGAGGACAAACTGTGGACTTTTATAAAAATTAATACTGTGGACAAACTGTGGACTTTTACAAAAATTAATACTGAGGACAAACTGTGGACTTTTATAAAAATTAATACTGTGGACAAACTGTGGACTTTTACAAAAATTAATACTGAGGACAAACTGTGGACTTTTATAAAAATTAATACTGAGGACAAACTGTGGACTTTTATAAAAATTAATACTGTGGCCCAACTGCGGACTTTTATAAAAATTAATACTGAGGACAAACTGCGGACTTTTATAAAAATTAATACTGTGGACAAACTGTGGACTTTTACAAAAATTAATACTGAGGACAAACTGTGGACTTTTATAAAAATTAATACTGAGGACAAACTGTGGACTTTTATAAAAATTAATACTGTGGACAAACTGTGGACTTTTATAAAAATTAATACTGTGGACAAACTGCGGACTTTTTAAAAATTGAGAACTGTGGACAAACTGCGGACTTTTATAAAAATTAATACTGTGGACAAACTGTGGACTTTTACAAAAATTAATACTGTGGACAAACTGTGGACTTTTATAAAAATTAATACTGTGGACAAACTGTGGACTTTTATAAAAATTAATACTGTGGCCCAACTGCGGACTTTTATAAAAATTAATACTGAGGACAAACTGTGGACTTTTATAAAAATTAATACTGTGGACAAACTGTGGACTTTTACAAAAATTAATACTGAGGACAAACTGCGGACTTTTATAAAAATTAATACTGTGGACAAACTGTGGACTTTTATAAAAATTAATACTGTGGCCCAACTGCGGACTTTTATAAAAATTAATACTGAGGACAAACTGTGGACTTTTATAAAAATTAATACTGTGGACAAACTGTGGACTTTTACAAAAATTAATACTGAGGACAAACTGTGGACTTTTATAAAAATTAATACTGAGGACAAACTGCGGACTCTTATAAAAATTAATACTGTGGACAAACTGCGGACTTTTATAAAAATTAATACTGAGGACAAACTGCGGACTTTTATAAAAATTAATACTGTGGCCCAACTGCGGACTTTTATAAAAATTAATACTGAGGACAAACTGTGGACTTTTATAAAAATTAATACTGTGGACAAACTGTGGACTTTTACAAAAATTAATACTGAGGACAAACTGCGGACTTTTATAAAAATTAATACTGTGGACAAACTGTGGACTTTTATAAAAATTAATACTGTGGCCCAACTGCGGACTTTTATAAAAATTAATACTGTGGACAAACTGTGGACTTTTACAAAAATTAATACTGAGGACAAACTGCGGACTTTTATTAAAATTAATACTGTGGACAAACTGCGGACTTTTTAAAAAATTGAGAACTGTGGACAAACTGCGGACTTTTATAAAAATTAATACTGTGGACAAACTGTGGACTTTTATAAAAATTATAAAATTATAATTATAAAAATTAAATTAATACTGAGGACAAACTGTGGACTTTTATAAAAATTAATACTGTGGACAAACTGTGGACTTTTATAAAAATTAATACTGTGGACAAACTGCGGACTTTTTAAAAATTGAGAACTGTGGACAAACTGCGGACTTTTATAAAAATTAATACTGTGGACAAACTGTGGACTTTTACAAAAATTAATACTGAGGACAAACTGTGGACTTTTATAAAAATTAATACTGAGGACAAACTGTGGACTTTTATAAAAATTAATACTGTGGACAAACTGTGGACTTTTATAAAAATTAATACTGTGGACAAACTGCGGACTTTTTTAAAAATTGAGAACTGTGGACAAACTGCGGACTTTTATAAAAATTAATACTGTGGACAAACTGTGGACTTTTACAAAAATTAATACTGAGGACAAACTGTGGACTTTTATAAAAATTAATACTGAGGACAAACTGTGGACTTTTATAAAAATTAATACTGTGGCCCAACTGCGGACTTTTATAAAAATTAATACTGAGGACAAACTGCGGACTTTTATAAAAATTAATACTGTGGACAAACTGTGGACTTTTACAAAAATTAATACTGAGGACAAACTGTGGACTTTTATAAAAATTAATACTGAGGACAAACTGTGGACTTTTATAAAAATTAATACTGTGGACAAACTGTGGACTTTTATAAAAATTAATACTGTGGCCCAACTGCGGACTTTTATAAAAATTAATACTGAGGACAAACTGTGGACTTTTATAAAAATTAATACTGTGGACAAACTGTGGACTTTTACAAAAATTAATACTGAGGACAAACTGTGGACTTTTATAAAAATTAATACTGTGGACAAACTGTGGACTTTTACAAAAATTAATACTGAGGACAAACTGTGGACTTTTATAAAAATTAATACTGAGGACAAACTGTGGACTTTTATAAAAATTAATACTGTGGCCCAACTGCGGACTTTTATAAAAATTAATACTGAGGACAAACTGCGGACTTTTATAAAAATTAATACTGTGGACAAACTGTGGACTTTTACAAAAATTAATACTGAGGACAAACTGTGGACTTTTATAAAAATTAATACTGAGGACAAACTGTGGACTTTTATAAAAATTAATACTGTGGACAAACTGTGGACTTTTATAAAAATTAATACTGTGGACAAACTGCGGACTTTTTTAAAAATTGAGAACTGTGGACAAACTGCGGACTTTTATAAAAATTAATACTGTGGACAAACTGTGGACTTTTACAAAAATTAATACTGTGGACAAACTGTGGACTTTTATAAAAATTAATACTGTGGACAAACTGTGGACTTTATAAAAATTAATACTGTGGCCCAACTGCGGACTTTTATAAAAATTAATACTGAGGACAAACTGTGGACTTTTATAAAAATTAATACTGTGGACAAACTGTGGACTTTTACAAAAATTAATACTGAGGACAAACTGCGGACTTTTATAAAAATTAATACTGTGGACAAACTGTGGACTTTTATAAAAATTAATACTGTGGCCCAACTGCGGACTTTTATAAAAATTAATACTGAGGACAAACTGTGGACTTTTATAAAAATTAATACTGTGGACAAACTGTGGACTTTTACAAAAATTAATACTGAGGACAAACTGTGGACTTTTATAAAAATTAATACTGAGGACAAACTGCGGACTCTTATAAAAATTAATACTGTGGACAAACTGCGGACTTTTATAAAAATTAATACTGAGGACAAACTGCGGACTTTTATAAAAATTAATACTGTGGCCCAACTGCGGACTTTTATAAAAATTAATACTGAGGACAAACTGTGGACTTTTATAAAAATTAATACTGTGGACAAACTGTGGACTTTTACAAAAATTAATACTGAGGACAAACTGCGGACTTTTATAAAAATTAATACTGTGGACAAACTGTGGACTTTTATAAAAATTAATACTGTGGCCCAACTGCGGACTTTATAAAAATTAATACTGTGGACAAACTGTGGACTTTTACAAAAATTAATACTGAGGACAAACTGCGGACTTTTATTAAAATTAATACTGTGGACAAACTGCGGACTTTTTTAAAAATTGAGAACTGTGGACAAACTGCGGACTTTTATAAAAATTATAAAATTATAATTATAAAAATTAAATTAATACTGAGGACAAACTGTGGACTTTTATAAAAATTATAAAATTATAATTATAAAAATTAAATTAATACTGAGGACAAACTGTGGACTTTTATAAAAATTAATACTGTGGACAAACTGTGGACTTTTATAAAAATTAATACTGTGGACAAACTGCGGACTTTTTTAAAAATTGAGAACTGTGGACAAACTGCGGACTTTTATAAAAATTAATACTGTGGACAAACTGTGGACTTTTACAAAAATTAATACTGAGGACAAACTGTGGACTTTTATAAAAATTAATACTGAGGACAAACTGTGGACTTTTATAAAAATTAATACTGTGGACAAACTGTGGACTTTTATAAAAATTAATACTGTGGACAAACTGCGGACTTTTTTAAAAATTGAGAACTGTGGACAAACTGCGGACTTTTATAAAAATTAATACTGTGGACAAACTGTGGACTTTTACAAAAATTAATACTGAGGACAAACTGTGGACTTTTATAAAAAATTAATACTGAGGACAAACTGTGGACTTTTATAAAAATTAATACTGTGGCCCAACTGCGGACTTTTATAAAAATTAATACTGAGGACAAACTGCGGACTTTTATAAAAATTAATACTGTGGACAAACTGTGGACTTTTACAAAAATTAATACTGAGGACAAACTGTGGACTTTTATAAAAATTAATACTGAGGACAAACTGTGGACTTTTATAAAAATTAATACTGTGGACAAACTGTGGACTTTTATAAAAATTAATACTGTGGACAAACTGCGGACTTTTTTAAAAATTGAGAACTGTGGACAAACTGCGGACTTTTATAAAAATTAATACTGTGGACAAACTGTGGACTTTTATAAAAATTATAAAATTATAATTATAAAAATTAAATTAATACTGAGGACAAACTGTGGACTTTTATAAAAATTAATACTGTGGACAAACTGTGGACTTTTATAAAAATTAATACTGTGGACAAACTGCGGACTTTTTTAAAAATTGAGAACTGTGGACAAACTGCGGACTTTTATAAAGATTAATACTGTGGACAAACTGTGGACTTTTACAAAAAATTAATACTGAGGACAAACTGTGGACTTTTATAAAAATTAATACTGAGGACAAACTGTGGACTTTTATAAAAATTAATACTGTGGACAAACTGTGGACTTTTATAAAAATTAATACTGTGGACAAACTGCGGACTTTTTAAAATTGAGAACTGTGGACAAACTGCGGACTTTTATAAAAATTAATACTGTGGACAAACTGTGGACTTTTATAAAAATTAATACTGAGGACAAACTGTGGACTTTTATAAAAATTAATACTGTGGACAAACTGTGGACTTTTTATCAAAATTAATACTGAGGACAAACTGTGGACTTTTATAAAAATTAATACTGTGGACAAACTGTGGACTTTTATAAAAATTAATACTGAGGCCCAACTGCGGACTTTTATAAAAATTAATACTGAGGACAAACTGTGGACTTTTATAAAAATTAATACTGTGGACAAACTGTGGACTTTTACAAAAATTAATACTGAGGACAAACTGTGGACTTTATAAAAATTAATACTGTGGACAAACTGTGGACTTTATAAAAATTAATACTGAGGACAAACTGTGGACTTTTATAAAAATTAATACTGAGGACAAACTGTGGACTTTTATAAAAATTAATACTGTGGACAAACTGTGGACTTTTATAAAAATTAATACTGTGGACAAACTGCGGACTTTTTTAAAAATTGAGTACTGTGGACAAACTGCGGACTTTTATAAAAATTAATACTGTGGACAAACTGTGGACTTTTACAAAAATTAATACTGAGGACAAACTGTGGACTTTTATAAAAATTAATACTGAGGACAAACTGCGGACTTTTATAAAAATTAATACTGTGGACAAACTGTGGACTTTTACAAAAATTAATACTGAGGACAAACTGTGGACTTTTATAAAAATTAATACTGAGGACAAACTGTGGACTTTTATAAAAATTAATACTGTGGACAAACTGTGGACTTTTATAAAAATTAATACTGTGGACAAACTGCGGACTTTTTTAAAAATTGAGAACTGTGGACAAACTGCGGACTTTTATAAAAATTAATACTGTGGACAAACTGTGGACTTTTATATAAATTAATACTGAGGACAAACTGTGGACTTTTATAAAAATTAATACTGAGGACAAACTGTGGACTTTTATAAAAATTAATACTGTGGCCCAACTGCGGACTTTTATAAAAATTAATACTGAGGACAAACTGCGGACTTTTATAAAAATTAATACTGTGGACAAACTGTGGACTTTTACAAAAATTAATACTGAGGACAAACTGTGGACTTTTATAAAAATTAATACTGAGGACAAACTGTGGACTTTTATAAAAATTAATACTGTGGACAAACTGTGGACTTTTATAAAAATTAATACTGTGGACAAACTGCGGACTTTTTTTAAAAATTGAGAACTGTGGACAAACTTGGACTTTTTATAAAAATTAATACTGTGGACAAACTGTGGACTTTTACAAAATTAATACTGTGGACAAACTGTGGACTTTTATAAAAATTAATACTGTGGACAAACTGCGGACTTTTTTAAAAATTGAGAACTGTGGACAAACTGCGGACTTTTATAAAAATTAATACTGTGGACAAACTGTGGACTTTTATAAAAATTAATACTGTGGACAAACTGTGGACTTTTACAAAAATTAATACTGAGGACAAACTGTGGACTTTTATAAAAATTAATACTGTGGACAAACTGTGGACTTTTATAAAAATTAATACTGTGGACAAACTGCGGACTTTTATAAAAATTAATACTGAGGACAAACTGTGGACTTTTATAAAAATTAATACTGTGGACAAACTGTGGACTTTTACAAAAATTAATACTGAGGACAAACTGTGGACTTTTATAAAAATTAATACTGTGGACAAACTGTGGACTTTTATAAAAATTAATACTGTGGCCCAACTGCGGACTTTTATAAAAATTAATACTGAGGGACAAACTGTGGACTTTATAAAAAATTAATACTGTGGACAAACTGTGGACTTTATAAAAAATTAATACTGAGGACAAACTGCGGACTT
This sequence comes from Drosophila paulistorum, assembly GCA_018152135.1. Lineage (NCBI taxonomy): Eukaryota > Metazoa > Arthropoda > Insecta > Diptera > Drosophilidae > Drosophila > Drosophila paulistorum. Next base: position 198,044 of record JAECXG010000649.1, read on the forward strand.
TTATAAAAATTAATACTGTGGACAAACTGTGGACTTTTATAAAAATTAATACTGAGGACAAACTGTGGACTTTTATAAAAATTAATACTGAGGACAAACTGTGGACTTTTATAAAAATTAATACTGAGGACAAACTGTGGACTTTTATAAAAATTAATACTGTGGACAAACTGTGGACTTTTATAAAAATTAATACTGAGGACAAACTGCGGACTTTTATAAAAATTAATACTGTGGACAAACTGTGGACTTTTATAAAAATTAATACTGAGGACAAACTGTGGACTTTTATAAAAATTAATACTGTGGACAAACTGCGGACTTTTATATAAATTAATACTGTGGACAAACTGTGGACTTTACAAAAATTAATACTGAGGACAAACTGTGGACTTTTATAAAAATTAATACTGAGGACAAACTGTGGACTTTTATAAAAATTAATACTGTGGACAAACTGTGGACTTTTATAAAAATTAATACTGAGGACAAACTGCGGACTTTTATAAAAATTAATACTGTGGACAAACTGTGGACTTTTATAAAAATTAATACTGTGGCCAAACTGCGGACTTTTATAAAAATTAATACTGTGGACAAACTGTGGACTTTTACAAAAATTAATACTGAGGACAAACTGTGGACTTTTATAAAAATTAATACTGAGGACAAACTGCGGACTCTTATAAAAATTAATACTGTGGACAAACTGCGGACTTTTATAAAAATTAATACTGAGGACAAACTGTGGACTTTTATAAAAATTAATACTGTGGACAAACTGCGGACTTTTATAAAAATTAATACTGTGGACAAACTGTGGACTTTTACAAAAATTAATACTGAGGACAAACTGCGGACTTTTATTAAAATTAATACTGTGGACAAACTGTGGACTTTTACAAAAATTAATACTGAGGACAAACTGTGGACTTTTATAAAAATTAATACTGTGGACAAACTGTGGACTTTTATAAAAATTAATACTGTGGCCAAACTGCGGACTTTTATAAAAATTAATACTGTGGACAAACTGTGGACTTTTACAAAAATTAATACTGAGGACAAACTGTGGACTTTTATAAAAATTAATACTGAGGACAAACTGTGGACTTTTATAAAAATTAATACTGTGGACAAACTGTGGACTTTTATAAAAATTAATACTGAGGACAAACTGTGGACTTTATAAAAATTAATACTGTGGACAAACTGTGGTCTTTTATAAAAATAAATACTGTGGACAAACTGTGGACTTTTTATAAAAATTAATACTGTGGACAAACTGTGGACTTTTATTAAAATTGAGAACTGTGGACAAACTGCGGACTTTTATAAAAATTAATACTGTGGACAAACTGTGGACTTTTATAAAAATTAATACTGTGGACAAACTGTGGACTTTTATAAAAATTAATACTGTGGACAAACTGCGGACTTTTATAAAAATTAATACTGTGGACAAACTGTGGACTTTTATAAAAATTGAGAACTGTGGACAAACTGTGGACTTTTATAAAAATTAATACTGTGGACAAACTGTGGACTTTTATAAAAATTAATACTGTGGACAAACTGTGGACTTTTTTAAAAATTGAGAACTGTGGACAAACTGTGGACTTTTATAAAAATTAATACTGTGGACAAACTGCGGACTTTTATAAAATTAATACTGTGGACAAACTGTGGACTTTTACAAAAATTAATACTGAGGACAAACTGTGGACTTTTATAAAAATTAATACTGAGGACAAACTGCGGACTCTTATAAAAATTAATACTGTGGACAAACTGCGGACTTTTATAAAAATTAATACTGAGGACAAACTGCGGACTTTTATAAAAATTAATACTGTGGACAAACTGTGGACTTTTATAAAAATTAATACTGTGGACAAACTGCGGACTTTTATAAAAATTAATACTGAGGACAAACTGTGGACTTTTATAAAAATTAATACTGTGGACAAACTGTGGACTTTTATAAAAATTAATACTGTGGCCCAACTGCGGACTTTTTATAAAAATTAATACTGTGGACAAACTGTGGACTTTTACAAAAATTAATACTGAGGACAAACTGTGGACTTTTATAAAAATTAATACTGAGGACAAACTGCGGACTTTTATAAAAATTAATACTGTGGACAAACTGTGGACTTTTATAAAAATTAATACTGAGGACAAACTCGGACTTTTATAAAAATTAATACGGTGGACAAACTGCAGACTTTTATAAAAATTAATACTGTGGACAAACTGTGGACTTTTTACAAAAATTAATACTGAGGACAAACTGGACTTTTATTAAAATTAATACTGTGGACAAACTGCGGACTTTTACAAAATTAATACTGAGGACAAACTGTGGACTTTTATAAAATTAATACTGTGGACAAACTGTGGACTTTTATAAAAATTAATACTGTGGCCCAACTGCGGACTTTTATAAAAATTAATACTGTGGACAAACTGTGGACTTTTACAAAAATTAATACTGAGGACAAACTGTGGACTTTTATAAAAATTAATACTGAGGACAAACTGCGGACTCTTATAAAAATTAATACTGTGGACAAACTGCGGACTTTTATAAAAATTAATACTGAGGACAAACTGTGGACTTTTATAAAAATTAATACTGAGGACAAACTGTGGACTTTTATAAAAATTAATACTGTGGCCCAACTGCGGACATTTATAAAAATTAATACTGTGGACAAACTGTGGACTTTTATAAAAATTAATACTGTCGACAAACTGTGGACTTTTATAAAAATTAATACTGTGGACAAACTGTGGACTTTTATAAAAATTAATACTGTGGACAAACTGTGGACTTTTATAAAAATTAATACTGTGGACAAACTGTGGACTTTTATAAAAATTAATACTGTGGACAAACTGTGGACTTTTACAAAAATTAATACTGAGGACAAACTGTGGACTTTTATAAAAATTAATACTGTGGACAAACTGTGGACTTTTATAAAAATTAATACTGTGGACAAACTGTGGACTTTTTTTTAAAAATTGAGAACTGTGGACAAACTGCGGACTTTTATAAAAATTAATACTGTGGACACACTGCGGACTTTTATAAAAATTAATACTGTGGACAAACTGTGGACTTTTACAAAAATTAATACTGAGGACAAACTGTGGACTTTTATAAAAATTAATACTGAGGACAAACTGTGGACTTTATAAAAATTAATACTGTGGACAAACTGTGGACTTTATAAAAATTAATACTGTGGACAAACTGCGGACTTTTTTTAAAAATTGAGAACTGTGGACAAATTGCGGACTTTTATAAAAATTAATACTGTGGACAAACTGTGGACTTTTACCAAAATTAATACTGAGGACAAACTGTGGACTTTTATAAAAATTAATACTGAGGACAAACTGTGGACTTTTACAAAAATTAATACTGAGGACAAACTGTGGACTTTTATAAAAATTAATACTGAGGACAAACTGCGGACCTTTTATAAAAATTAATACTGTGGACAAACTGTGGACTTTTACAAAAATTAATACTGAGGACAAACTGTGGACTTTTATAAAAATTAATACTGAGGACAAACTGTGGACTTTTATAAAAATTAATACTGTGGACAAACTGCGGACTTTATAAAAATTAATACTGTGGACAAACTGTGGACTTTTTTAAAAATTGAGAACTGTGGACAAACTGCGGACTTTTATAAAAATTAATACTGTGGACAAACTGTGGACTTTTACAAAAATTAATACTGAGGACAAACTGTGGACTTTTATAAAAATTAATACTGTGGACAAACTGTGGACTTTTATAAAAATTAATACTGTGGACAAACTGTGGACTTTTATAAAAATTAATACTGTGGACAAACTGCGGACTTTTTAAAAATTGAGAACTGTGGACAAACTGTGGACTTTTATAAAAATTAATACTGTGGACAAACTGTGGACTTTTACAAAAATTAATACTGAGGACAAACTGTGGACTTTTATAAAAATTAATACTGAGGACAAACTGCGGACTCTTATAAAAATTAATACTGTGGACAAACTGTGGACTTTTATAAAAATTAATACTGAGGACAAACTGCGGACTTTTATAAAAATTAATACTGTGGACAAACTGTGGACTTTTACAAAAATTAATACTGAGGACAAACTGTGGACTTTTATAAAAATTAATACTGTGGACAAACTGTGGACTTTTATAAAAATTAATACTGTGGCCCAACTGCGGACTTTTATAAAAATTAATACTGTGGACAAACTGTGGACTTTTACAAAAATTAATACTGAGGACAAACTGTGGACTTTTATAAAAATTAATACTGAGGACAAACTGCGGACTCTTATAAAAATTAATACTGTGGACAAACTGCGGACTTTTATAAAAATTAATACTGAGGACAAACTGCGGACTTTATAAAAATTAATACTGTGGACAAACTGCGGACTTTTTAAAAATTGAGAACTGTGGACAAACTGCGGACTTTTATAAAAATTAATACTGTGGACAAACTGTGGACTTTTACAAAAATTAATACTGAGGACAAACTGTGGACTTTTATAAAAATTAATACTGAGGACAAACTGCGGACTTTATAAAAATTAATACTGTGGACAAACTGTGGACTTTTATAAAAATTAATACTGAGGACAAACTGCGGACTTTATAAAAATTAATACCGTGGACAAACTGTGAGTTTTTTTAAAAATTGAGAACTGTGGACAAATTG
>JAECXG010000650.1:0-19642 GCA_018152135.1 Drosophila paulistorum
GCGGACTTTTATAAAATTAATACTGTGGACAAACTGTGGACAAACTGTGGCTTTTTAAAAATTGAGAACTGTGGACAAACTGCGGACTTTTATAAAAATTAATACTGTGGACAAACTGCGGACTTTTACAAAAATTAATACTGTGGACTTTTCTTAAATTAATACTGTGGACAAACTGTGGACTTTTATAAAAATTAATACTGTGGACAAACTGTGGACTTTTTTTTTAAAATTATTACTGTGGACAAACTGTGGACTTTATAAAAATTAATACTGTGGACAAACTGCGGACTTTTATAAAAATTAATACTGTGGACAAACTGTGGACTTTTATAAAAATTAATACTGTGGACAAACTGCGGACTTTTTTTAAAAATTGAGAACTGTGGACAAACTGTGGACTTTTATAAAAATTAATACTGTGGACAAACTGCGGACTTTACAAAAATTAATGAAAACTGTGGACTTTTATAAAAATTAATACTGTGGACAAACTGCGGACTTTTATAAAAATTAATACTGTGGACAAACTGCGGACTTTTTAAAAATTATTACTGTGGACAAACTGCGGACTTTTATTAAAATTGAGAACTGTGGACAAACTGTGGACTTTTATAAAAATTAATACTGTGGACAAACTGTGGACTTTTATAAAAATTAATACTGTGGACAAACTGCGGACTTTATAAAAATTAATACTGTGGACAAACTGCGGACTTTTTTTAAAATTGAGAACTGTGGACAAACTGCGGACTTTTATAAAAATTAATACTGTGGACAAACTGCGGACTTTTACAAAAATTAATACTGTGGACTTTTATTAAATTAATACTGTGGACAAACTGGACTTTTATAAAAATTAATACTGTGGACAAACTGCGGACTTTTTTTAAAAATTATTACTGTGGACAAACTGCGGACTTTTATAAAAATTAATACTGTGGACAAACTGCGGACTTTTTTTAAAAATTAATACTGTGGACTTTTTATTAAATTAATACGGACTTTTATAAAAATTGAGAACTGTGGACAAACTGTGGACTTTTATTAAAATTGAGAACTGTGGACAAACTGCGGACTTTTATAAAAATTAATACTGTGGACAAACTGTGGACTTTTATAAAAATTAATACTGTGGACAAACTGCGGACTTTTATAAAAATTAATACTGTGGACAAACTGCGGACTTTTTTAAAATTGAGAACTGTGGACAAACTGCGGACTTTTTATAAAAATTAATACTGTGGACAAACTGCGGACTTTTATAAAAATTAATACTGTGGACAAACTGCGGACTTTTTTAAAAATTATTACTGTGGACAAACTGCGGACTTTTATAAAAATTAATACTGTGGACAAACTGCGGACTTTTATAAAAATTAATACTGTGGACAAACTGTGGACTTTTATAAAAATTAATACTGTGGACAAACTGCGGACCTTTTTTAAAAATTAATACTGTGGACAAACTGCGGAATTTTTATAAAAATTAATACTGTGGACAAACTGCGGACTTTATAAAAAATTAATACTGTGGACTTTATTAAATTAATACGGACTTTTATAAAAATTGAGAACTGTGGACAAACTGCGGACTTTTATAAAAATTGAGAACTGTGGACAAACTGCGGACTTTTATAAAAATTGAGAACTGTGGACAAACTGTGGACTTTTATAAAAATTGAGAACTGTGGACAAACTGTGGACTTTTTTTAAAATTAATACTGTGGACAAACTGCGGACTTTTATAAAAATTAATACTGTGGACAAACTGCGGACTTTTATAAAAATTAATACTGTGGACAAACTGCGGACTTTTTTATAAAAAATTAATACTGTGGACAAACTGCGGACTTTTTATAAAAATTAATACTGTGGACAAACTGTGGACTTTTATAAAAATTAATACTGTGGACAAACTGTGGACTTTTATAAAAATTAATACTGAGGACAAACTGCGGACTTTTATAAAAATTAATACTGTGGACAAACTGTGGACTTTTATAAAAATTAATACTGTGGACAAACTGTGGACTTTTATAAAAATTAATACTGTGGACAAACTGTGGACTTTTTTAAAAATTGAGAACTGTGGACAAACTGTGGACTTTTATAAAAATTAATACTGTGGACAAACTGCGGACTTTTATAAAAATTAATACTGTGGACAAACTGCGGACTTTTATAAAAATTAATACTGTGGACAAACTGTGGACTTTTATAAAAATTAATACTGTGGACAAACTGCGGACTTTTTTAAAAATTGAGTACTGTGGACAAACTGTGGACTTTTATAAAAATTAATACTGTGGACAAACTGTGGACTTTTATAAAAATTAATACTGTGGACAAACTGCGGACTTTTTTAAAAATTAATACTGTGGACAAACTGCGGACTTTTATAAAAATTAATACTGTGGACAAACTGCGGACTTTTATAAAAATTAATACTGTGGACTTTTTAAATTAATACGGACTTTTATAAAAATTAAGAACTGTGGACAAACTGTGGACTTTTATTAAAATTGAGAACTGTGGACAAACTGCGGAATTTTATAAAAATTAATACTGTGGACAAACTGTGGACTTTTATAAAAATTAATACTGTGGACAAACTGCGGACTTTTATAAAAATTAATACTGTGGACAAACTGCGGACTTTTTTAAAAATTGAGAACTGTGGACAAACTGTGGACTTTTATAAAAATTAATACTGTGGACAAACTGCGGACTTTTATAAAAATTAATACTGTGGACAAACTGCGGACTTTTATAAAAATTAATACTGTGGACAAACTGTGGACTTTTATAAAAATTAATACTGTGGACAAACTGTGGACTTTTACAAAAATTAATACTGAGGACAAACTGCGGACTTTTATAAAAATTAATACTGCGGACAAACTTCGGACTTTTTTAAAAATTGAGAACTGTGGACAAACTGTGGACTTTTATAAAAATTAATACTGTGGACAAACTGTGGACTTTTATTAAAATTGAGAACTGTGGACAAACTGTGGACTTTTATAAAAAATTAATACTGTGGACAAACTGTGGACTTTATAAAATTAATACTGTGGACAAACTGCGGACTTTTATAAAAATTAATACTGTGGACAAACTGTGGACTTTTATAAAAATTGAGTACTGTGGACAAACTGTGGACTTTTATAAAAATTAATACTGTGGACAAACTGTGGACTTTTTTTAAAAATTGAGAACTGTGGACAAACTGTGGACTTTTATAAAAATTGAGAACTGTGGACAAACTGTGGACTTTTATAAAAATTAATACTGTGGACAAACTGCGGACTTTTATAAAAATTGAGAACTGTGGACAAACTGTGGACTTTTATTAAAAAATTGAGAACTGTGGACAAACTGTGGACTTTTATAAAAATTAATACTGTGGACAAACTGTGGACTTTTAAAAAATTAATACTGTGGACAAACTGCGGACTTTTTAAAAATTGAGAACTGTGGACAAACTGTGGACTTTTATAAAAATTAATACTGTGGACAAACTGTGGACTTTTATAAAAATTAATACTGAGGACAAACTGTGGACTTTTATAAAAATTAATACTGTGGACAAACTGCGGACTTTTATAAAAATTGAGAACTGTGGACAAACTGTGGACTTTTATAAAAATTAATACTGTGGACAAACTGCGGACTTTTATAAAAATTAATACTGTGGACAAACTGCGGACTTTTATTAAAATTGAGAACTGTGGACAAACTGCGGGCTTTTTTAAAAATTGAGAACTGTGGACAAACTGTGGACTTTTATAAAAATTAATACTGTGGACAAACTGTGGAATTTTATAAAAATTAATACTGTGGACAAACTGTGGACTTTTATAAAAATTGAGAACTGTGGACAAACTGTGGACTTTTATAAAAATTAATACTGTGGACAAACTGTGGACTTTTATAAAAATTAATACTGTGGACAAACTGTGGACTTTTATAAAAATTGAGAACTGTGGACAAACTGTGGACTTTTATAAAAATTAATACTGTGGACAAACTGCGGACTTTTTTAAAAATTGAGAACTGTGGACAAACTGTGGACTTTTATAAAAATTAATACTGTGGACAAACTGTGGACTTTTATAAAAATTAATACTGTGGACAAACTGCGGACTTTGATAAAAATTAATACTGTGGACAAACTGCGGACTTTTATAAAAATTGAGAACTGTGGACAAACTGCGGACTTTTATAAAAATTAATACTGTGGACAAACTGCGGACTTTTATAAAAATTGAGTACTGTGGACAAACTGCGGACTTTTATAAAAAAATTGAGAACTGTGGACAAACTGCGGACTTTTATTAAAATTAATACTGTGGACTTTTTAAATTACTGCGGACTTTTTTAAAAATTGAGAACTGTGGACAAACTGCGGACTTTATAAAAATTAATACTGTGGACAAACTGTGGACTTTTATAAAAATTAATACTGTGGACAAACTGTGGACTTTTATAAAAATTAATACTGTGGACAAACTGCGGACTTTTTATTAAAATTGAGAACTGTGGACAAACTGTGGACTTTGATAAAAATTAATACTGTGGACAAACTGCGGACTTTTATAAAAATTAATACTGTGGACAAACTGCGGACTTTTATAAAAAATTAATACTGTGGACAAACTGTGGACTTTTATTAAAATTGAGAACTGTGGACAAACTGCGGACTTTTATAAAATTAATACTGTGGACAAACTGCGGACTTTTTTTAAAATTGAGAACTGTGGACAAACTGCGGACTTTTATAAAAATTAATACTGTGGACAAACTGCGGACTTTTATAAAAATTAATACTGTGGACAAACTGCGGACTTTTATAAAAATTGAGAACTGTGGACAAACTGCGGACTTTTATAAAAATTAATACTGTGGACAAACTGTGGACTTTTTAAAAATTGAGAACTGTGGACAAACTGTGGACTTTTATAAAAATTAATACTGTGGACAAACTGCGGACTTTTTAAAAATTGAGAACTGTGGACAAACTGTGGACTTTTATAAAAATTAATACTGTGGACAAACTGTGGACTTTTATAAAAATTGAGAACTGTGGACAAACTGCGGACTTTTATAAAAATTAATACTGTGGACAAACTGCGGACTTTTATTAAAATTGAGAACTGTGGACAAACTGTGGACTTTGATAAAAATTAATACTGTGGACAAACTGCGGACTTTTATAAAAATTAATACTGTGGACAAACTGCGGACTTTTTTAAAAATTGAGAACTGTGGACAAACTGCGGACTTTTATAAAAATTAATACTGTGGACAAACTGCGGACTTTTATAAAAATTAATACTGTGGACAAATTGTGGACTTTTTTAAAAATTGAGAACTGTGGACAAACTGCGGACTTTTATAAAAATTAATACTGTGGACAAACTGTGGACTTTTATAAAAATTAATACTGTGGACAAACTGTGGACTTTTATAAAAATTAAAACTGTGGACAAACTGTGGACTTTTATAAAATTGAGAACTGTGGACAAACTGCGGACTTTTATAAAAATTAATACTGTGGACAAACTGCGGACTTTTATTAAAATTGAGAACTGTGGACAAACTGTGGACTTTGATAAAAATTAATACTGTGGACAAACTGCGGACTTTTATAAAAATTAATACTGTGGACAAACTGCGGACTTTTTTAAAATTGAGAACTGTGGACAAACTGTGGACTTTTATAAAAATTAATACTGTGGACAAACTGTGGACTTTATAAAAATTAATACTGTGGACAAACTGCGGACTTTTATAAAAATTGAATACTGTGGACAAACTGTGGACTTTTATAAAAATTAATACTGTGGACAAACTGTGGACTTTTATAAAAATTAATACTGTGGACAAACTGTGGACTTTTATAAAAATTGAGTACTGTGGACAAACTGTGGACTTTTATAAAAATTAATACTGTGGACAAACTGCGGACTTTTATAAAAATTAATACTGTGGACAAACTGTGGACTTTTATAAAAATTAATACTGTGGACAAACTGTGGACTTTTATAAAAATTAATACTGTGGACAAACTGTGGACTTTTTTTTAAAATTGAGAACTGTGGACAAACTGTGGACTTTTATAAAAATTAATACTGTGGACAAACTGCGGACTTTTATTAAAATTTAGAACTGTGGACAAACTGCGAACTTTTATAAAAATTAATACTGTGGACAAACTGTGGACTTTTATAAAAATTAATACTGTGGACAAACTGTGGACTTTTTATAAAAATTGAGAACTGTGGACAAACTGTGGACTTTTATAAAAATTAATACTGTGGACAAACTGTAGACTTTTATAAAAATTGAGAACTGTGGACAAACTGCGGACTTTTATAAAAATTGAGAACTGTGGACAAACTGCGGACTTTTATAAAAATTAATACTGTGGACAAACTGCGGACTTTTATAAAAATTGAGAACTGTGGACAAACTGCGGACTTTTATAAAAATTAATACTGTGGACAAACTGCGGACTTTTATAAAAATTGAGAACTGTGGACAAACTGCGGACTTTTATAAAAATTGAGAACTGTGGACAAACTGTGGACTTTTATTAAAATTAATACTGTGGACAAACTGTGGACTTTTATAAAAAATTAATACTGTGGACAAACTGCGGACTTTTATAAAAATTAATACTGTGGACAAACTGCGGACTTTTATTAAAATTGAGAACTGTGGACAAACTGCGGACTTTTATAAAAATTAATACTGTGGACAAACTGCGGACTTTTATTAAAATTGAGAACTGTGGACAAACTGCGGACTTTTATAAAAATTAATACTGTGGACAAACTGCGGACTTTTATTAAAATTGAGAACTGTGGACAAACTGCGGACTTTTATAAAAATTAATACTGTGGACAAACTGCGGACTTTTATAAAAATTAATACTGTGGACAAACTGCGGACTTTTATAAAAATTAATACTGTGCACAATCTGCGGACTTTTATAAGAATTAATACTGTGGACAAACTGCGGACTTTTATAAAAATTAATACTGTGGACCAACTGTGGACTTTTATAAAATTAATACTGTGGACAAACTGTGGACTTTTATAAAAATTAATACTGTGGACAAACTGCGGACTTTTATAAAAATTAATACTGTGGACAAACTGTGGACTTTATAAAAATTGAATACTGTGGACAAACTGTGGACTTTTATAAAAATTAATACTGTGGACAAACTGTGGACTTTTATAAAAATTAATACTGTGGACAAACTGTGGACTTTTACAAAAATTAATACTGTGGACAAACTGTGGACTTTTATAAAAATTAATACTGAGGTCAAACTGTGGACTTTTATAAAAAATTGAGAACTGTGGACAAACTGCGGACTTTTATAAAATTAATACTGTGGACAAACTGTGGACTTTTATAAAAATTAATACTGTGGACAAACTGCGGACTTTTATAAAAATTAATACTGTGGACAAACTGTGGACTTTTATAAAAATTAATACTGTGGACAAGCTGCGGACTTTATAAAAATTAATACTGTGGACAAACTGTGGACTTTTATAAAAATTGAGAACTGTGGACAAACTGGGACTTTTATTAAAATTAATACTGAGGACAAACTGCGGACTTTTATAAAAATTAATACTGTGCACAAACTGTGGACTTTTTTAAAAATTGAGAACTGTGGACAAACTGTCGACTTTTATAAAAATTAATACTGTGGACAAACTGTGGACTTTTATAAAAATTAATACTGTGGACAAACTGTGGACTTTTATAAAAATTAATACTGTGGACAAACTGTGGACTTTTATAAAAATTAATACTGTGGACAAACTGCGGACTTTTATAAAAATTAATACTGTGGACAAACTGTGGACTTTTATTAAAATTAATACTGTGGACAAACTGCGGACTTTTTTAAAAATTAATACTGTGGACAAACTGTGGACTTTTATAAAAATTAATACTGTGGACAAACTGTGGACTTTTTTAAAAATTAATACTGTGGACAAACTGTGGACTTTTACAAAAATTAATACTGAGGACAAACTGCGGACTTTTATTAAAATTAATACTGTGGACAAACTGCGGACTTTTTTAAAAATTGAGAACTGTGGACAAACTGCGGACTTTTATAAAAATTGAGAACTGTGGACAAACTGTGGACTTTATTAAAATTAATACTGTGGACAAACTGCGGACTTTTTTATAAAAATTAATACTGTGGACAAACTGTGGACTTTTATAAAAATTAATACTGTGGACAAACTGCGGACTTTTATTAAAATTAATACTGTGGACAAACTGTGGACTTTTATAAAAATTAATACTGAGGACAAACTGTGGACTTTTATAAAAATTAATACTGTGGACAAACTGTGGACTTTTATAAAAATTAATACTGTGGACAAACTGTGGACTTTTACAAAAATTAATACTGAGGACAAACTGCGGACTTTATTAAAATTAATACTGAGGTCAAACTGCGGACTTTTATAAAATTGAGAACTGTGGACAAACTGTGTGGACTTTTATAAAAATTAATACTGTGGACAAACTGTGGACTTTTATAAAAATTAATACTGTGGACAAACTGTGGACTTTTTTAAAAATTAATACTGTGGACAAACTGTGGACTTTTATAAAAATTAATACTGTGGACAAACTGTGGACTTTTATAAAAATTAATACTGTGGACAAACTGTGGACTTTTACAAAAATTAATACTGTGGACAAACTGTGGACTTTTATAAAAATTAATACTGTGGACAAACTGTGGACTTTTAAAAATTGAGAACTGTGGACAAACTGTGGACTTTTATAAAAATTAATACTGTGGACAAATTGTGGACTTTTTTAAAAATTAATACTGTGGACAAACTGCGGACTTTTATAAAAAATTGAGAACTGTGGACAAACTGTGGACTTTTATAAAAATTAATACTGAGGACAAACTGCGGACTTTTATAAAAATTGAGAACTGTGGACAAACTGTCGACTTTTATAAAAATTAATACTGTGGACAAACTGCGGACTTTTATAGAGGAAATTAATACTGTGGACAAACTGCGGACTTTTATAAAAATTAATACTGTGGACAAACTGTGGACTTTTATAAAAATTAATACTGTGGACAAACTGCGGACTTTTTTAAAAATTGAGAACTGTAGACAAACTGCGGACTTTTATAAAAATTAATACTGTGGACAAACTGTGGACTTTTATTAAAATTAATACTGTGGACAAACTGCGGACTTTTTTATAAAAATTGAGAACTGTGGACAAACTGTGGACTTTTATAAAAATTAATACTGTGGACAAACTGTGGACTTTTATAAAAATTAATACTGTGGACAAACTGTGGACTTTTATAAAAATTGAGAACTGTGGACAAACTGTGGACTTTTATAAAAAATTAATACTGTGGACAAACTGTGGACTTTTTATAAAAATTGAGAACTGTGGACAAACTGCGGACTTTTATAAAAATTAATACTGTGGACAAACTGCGGGCTTTTTTAAAAATTAGAACTGTGGGCAAACTGTGGACTTTTATTAAAATTGAGAACTGTGGACAAACTGCGGACTTTATAAAAATTAATACTGTGGACAAACTGTGGACTTTTATAAAAATTAATACTGTGGACAAACTGCGGACTTTTATAAAAATTAATACTGTGGACAAACTGCGGACTTTTATAAAAATTAATACTGTGGACAAACTCTGGACTTTTATAAAAATTGAGAACTGTGGACAAACTGTGGACTTTTACAAAAAATTAATACTGAGGACAAACTGCGGACTTTTATAAAAATTAATACTGAGGACAAACTGCGGACTTTTATAAAAATTAATACTGTGGACAAACTGCGGACTTTTATAAAAATTGAGAACTGTGGACAAACTGTGGACTTTTATAAAAATTAATACTGTGGACAAACTGTGGACTTTTTATAAAAATTAATACTGTGGACAAACTGCGGACTTTTATAAAAATTAATACTGTGGACAAACTGCGGACTTTTATTAAAAATTGAGAACTGTGGACAAACTGTGGACTTTTATAAAAATTAATACTGTGGACAAACTGGGACTTTTATAAAAATTAATACTGTGGACAAACTGTGGACTTTTTTTAAAAATTGAGAATTGTGGACAAACTGTGGACTTTATAAAAATTGAGAACTGTGGACAAACTGTGGACTTTTATAAAAATTAATACTGTGGACAAACTGTGGACTTTTATAAAAATTAATACTGTGGACAAACTGTGGACTTTTTTAAAAATTAATACTGTGGACAAGCCATGGGACCTTTTATAAAAATTAATACTGTGGACAAACTGTGGACTTTTATAAAAATTGAGAACTGTGGACAAACTGTGGACTTTATTAAAATTAATACTGAGGACAAACTGCGGACTTTATAAAAATTAATACTGTGGACAAACTGCGGACTTTTATAAAAATTGAGAACTGTGGACAAACTGTCGACTTTTTATAAAAATTAATACTGTGGACAAACTGTGGACTTTTGTAAAAATTAATACTGTGGACAAACTGTGGACTTTTATAAAAATTAATACTGTGGACAAACTGTGGACTTTTATAAAAATTAATACTGTGGACAAACTGCGGACTTTTATAAAAATTAATACTGTGGACAAACTGTGGACTTTTATAAAAATTAATACTGTGGACAAACTGTGGACTTTATAAAAATTAATACTGTGGACAAACTGCGGACTTTTTAAAAATTGAGAACTGTAGACAAACTGCGGACTTTATAAAAATTAATACTGTGGACAAACTGTGGACTTTTATTAAAGTTAATACTGTGGACAAACTGTGGACTTTTTAAAAATTGAGAACTGTGGACAAAACTGTGGACTTTTATAAAAATTAATACTGTGGACAAACTGTGGACTTTTATAAAAATTAATACTGTGGACAAATCTGTGGACTTTTATAAAAATTGAGAACTGTGGACAAACTGTGGACCTTTTATAAAAATTAATACTGAGGACAAACTGCGGACTTTTATAAAAATTGAGAACTTTGGACAAACCGTGGACTTTTATAAAAATTAATACTGAGGTCAAACTGCGGACTTTTATAAAAATTAATACTGTGGACAAACTGCGGACCTTTTTAAAAATTGAGAACTGTGGACAAACTGTGGACTTTTATAAAAATTAATACTGTGGACAAACTGTGGACTTTTATAAAAATTAATACTGTGGACAAACTGCGGACTTTTTAAAAATTGAGAACTGTGGACAAACTGTGGACTTTTATAAAAATTAAAACTGTGGACAAACTGTGGACTTTTATAAAAATTAATACTGTAGGACAAACTGTGGACTTTTACAAAAATTAATACTGAGGACAAACTGCGGACTTTATTAAAATTAATACTGAGGACAAACTGTGGACTTTTATAAAAATTGAGAACTGTGGACAAACTGCGGACTTTTATAAAAATTAATACTGTGGACAAACTGTGGACTTTTATAAAAATTAATACTGTGGACAAACTGCGGACTTTTATAAAAATTAATACTGTGGACAAACTGTGGACTTTTATAAAAATTAATACTGTGGACAAGCTGCGGACTTTTATAAAAATTAATACTGTGGACAAACTGCGGACTTTTATAAAAATTGAGAACTGTGGACAAACTGCGGACTTTTATAAAAATTGAGTACTGGGACAAACTGCGGACTTTTATAAAAATTAATACTGTGGACAAACTGCGGACTTTTATAAAAATTGAGAACTGTGGACAAACTGCCGACTTTTATAAAAATTAATACTGTGGACAAACTGTGGACTTTTATAAAAATTAATACTGTGGACAAACTGTGGACTTTTATAAAAATTAATACTGTGGACAAACTGTGGACTTTTATAAAAATTAATACTGTGGACAAACTGCGGACTTTTATAAAAATTAATACTATGGACAAACTGTGGACTTTTACAAAAATTAATACTGTGGACAAACTGTGGACTTTTATAAAAATTAATACTGTGGACAAACTGGTGACTTTTTAAAAATTGAGAACTGTGGACAAACTGCGGACTTTTATAAAAATTAATACTGTGGACAAACTGTGGACTTTTATTAAAATTAATACTGTGGACAAACTTCTGGACTTTTTTTAAAATTGAGAACTGTGGACAAACTGTGGACTTTTATAAAAATTAATACTGTGGACAAACTGTGGACTTTTATAAAAATTAATACTGTGGACAAACTGTGGACATAAAAAAATTGAGAACCGTGGACAAACTGTGGACTTTTACAAGAAATTAATACTGAGGACAAACTGCGGACTTTTATAAAAATTGAGAACTGTGGACAAACTGTGGACTTTTATAAAAATTAATACTGTGGACAAACTGCGGGCTTTTTTTAAAAATTGAGAACTGTGGGCAAACTGCGGACTTTTTATTAAAATTGAGAACTGTGGACAAACTGCGGACTTTTATAAAAATTGAGAACTGTGGACAAACTGCGGATTTTTTTAAAAATTAGAACTGTGGACAAACTGCGGACTTTTATAAAAATTAATACTGTGGACAAACTGCGGACTTTTATAAAAATTAATACTGTGGACAAACTGTGGACTTTATAAAAATTGAGTACTGTGGACAAACTGCGGACTTTTACAAAAATTAATACTGTGGACAAACTGCGGACTTTTATAAAAATTAATACTGTGGACAAACTGCGGACTTTTATAAAAATTAATACTGTGGACAAACTGCGGACTTTTTTAAAAATTGAGAACTGTGGACAAACTGTGGACTTTTATAAAAATTAATACTGTGGACAAACTGTGGACTTTTATAAAAATTGAGAACTGTGGACAAACTGTGGACTTTTATAAAAATTAATACTGTGGACAAACTGCGGACTTTTATTAAAATTGAGAACTGTGGACAAACTGCGGACTTTTATAAAAATTGAGAACTGTGGACAAACTGTGGACTTTTATAAAAATTAATACTGTGGACAAACTGTGGACTTTTTTAAAAATTGAGAACTGTGGACAAACTGTGGACTTTTATAAAAATTGAGAACTGTGGACAAACTGTGGACTTTTATAAAAATTAATACTGTGGACAAACTGTGGACTTTTATAAAAATTGAGAACTGTGGACAAACTGTGGACTTTTATAAAAATTGAGAACTGTGGACAAACTGTGGACTTTTATAAAAATTAATACTGTGGACAAACTGGGGACTTTTATAAAAATTAATACTGTGGACAAACTGTGGACTTTTATAAAAATTAATACTGTGGACAAACTGTGGACTTTTATAAAAATTAATACTGTGGACAAACTGTGGACTTTTATAAAAATTGAGAACTGTGGACAAACTGCGGACTTTTATAAAAATTAATACTGCGGACAAACTGCGGACTTTTATAAAAATTAATACTGTGGACAAACTGTGGACTTTTATAAAAATTAATACTGTGGACAAACTGCGGACTTTTATAAAAATTAATACTGTGGACAAACTGTGGACTTTTATAAAAATTAATACTGAGGACAAACTGCGGACTTTTATAAAAATTAATACTGTGGACAAACTGCGGACTTTTATAAAAATTGAGAACTGTGGACAAACTGGGGACTTTTTTAAAAATTGAGAACTGTGGACAAACTGCGGACTTTTATAAAAATTAATACTGTGGACAAACTGCGGACTTTTATAAAAATTGAGAACTGTGGACAAACTGTGGACTTTTATAAAAATTAATACTGTGGACAAACTGCGGACTTTTATAAAAATTAATACTGTGGACAAACTGCGGACTTTTATAAAAATTGAGAACTGTGGACAAACTGCGGACTTTTATTAAAATTAATACTGTGGACAAACTGTGGACTTTTATAAAAATTGATACTGTGGACAAACTGCGGACTTTTATAAAAATTAGAACTGTGGACAAACTGCGGACTTTTATAAAAATTGAGAACTGTGGACAAACTGTGGACTTTTATAAAATTAATACTGTGGACAAACTGTGGACTTTTATAAAAATTAGAACTGTGGACAAACTGTGGACTTTTTATTAAAATTGAGAACTGTGGACAAATTGCGGACTTTTATTAAAATTGAAGAACTGTGGACAAACTGTGGACTTTTATAAAAATTGAGAACCGTGGACAAACTGCGGACTTTTATAAAAATTAATACTGTGGACAAACTGCGGACTTTTATAAAAATTGAGAACTGTGGACAAACTGTGGACTTTTATAAAAATTAATACTGTGGACAAACTGTGGACTTTTATAAAAATTAATACTGTGGACAAACTGTGGACTTTTATAAAAATTAATACTGTGGACAAACTGTGGACTTTTACAAAAATTAATACTGCGGACAAACTGCGGACTTTATAAAAATTAATACTGTGGACAAACTGCGGACTTTTATAAAAATTGAGAATTGTGGACAAACTGCGGACTTTTATAAAAATTAATACTGTGGACAAACTGTGGACTTTTATAAAAATTAATACTGAGGACAAACTGTGGACTTTTATAAAAATTAATACTGTGGACAAACTGTGGACTTTTATAAAAATTAATACTGTGGACAAGCTGCGGACTTTTATAAAAAATTAATACTGTGGACAAACTGCGGACTTTTATAAAAATTGAGAACTGTGGACAAACTGCGGACTTTTATTAAAATTAATACTGAGGTCAAACTGCGGACTTTTATAAGAAATTAATACTGTGCACAAACTGCGGACTTTTTTAAAAATTGAGAACTGTGGACAAACTGTCGACTTTTATAAAAATTAATACTGTGGACAAACTGTGGACTTTTTTAAAAATTAATACTGAGGTCAAACTGCGGACTTTTATAAAAATTGAGAACTGTGGACAAACTGCGGACTTTTTTAAAAATTAATACTGTGGACAAACTGCGGACTTTTATAAAAATTGATAACTGTGGACAAACTGTGGACTTTTATAAAAATTAATACTGTGGACAAACTGCGGACTTTTATAAAAATTAATACTGTGCACAATCTGCGGACTTTTTTAAAATTGAGAACTGTGGACAAACTGTCGACTTTTATAAAAATTAATACTGTGGACAAACTGTGGACTTTTATAAAAATTAATACTGTGGACAAACTGCGGACTTTTATAAAAATTAAACTGTGGACAAACTGTGGACTTTTATAAAAATTAATACTGTGGACAAACTGCGGACTTTTATAAAAATTAATACTGTGGACAAACTGTGGACTTTTATAAAAATTAATACTGTGGACAAACTGTGGACTTTTACCAAAATTAATACTGAGGACAAACTGCGGACTTTTTATTAAAATTAATACTGAGGTCAAACTGCGGACTTTTATAAAAATTGAGAACTGTGGACAAACTGCGGACTTTTATAAAAATTAATACTGTGGACAAACTGTGGACTTTATAAAAATTAATACTGTGGACAAACTGCGGACTTTTATAAAAATTAAGCGCTGTGGACAAACTGTGGACTTTTATAAAAATTAATACTGTGGACAAGCTGCGGACTTTTTATAAACTAATACTGTGCACAATCTGCGGACTTTTTAAAAATTGAGAACTGTGGACAAACTGTGGACTTTTATTAAAATTGAGAACTCTGGACAAACTGCGGACTTTTATAAAAATTGAGAACTGTGGACAAACCGTGGACTTTTATAAAAATTAATACTGTGGACAAACTGTGGACTTTTATAAAAATTAATACTGTGGACAAACTGGTGGGCTTTTATATAAAATTGAGAACTGTGAACAAACTGCGGACTTTTTTTATAAATTGAGAACTGTGGACAAACTGCGGACTTTATAAAAATTAATACTGTGGACAAACTGTGGACTTTTACAAAAATTAATACGTGGACAAACTGCGGACTTTTATTAAAATTGAGAACGTGGACAAACTACGGACTTTTATAAAAAATTAATACTGTGGACAAACTGCGGACTTTTATAAAAATTAATACTGTGGACAAACTGCGGACTTTTTAAAAAATTGAGAACTGTGGACAAACTGTGGACTTTTATAAAAATTAATACTGTGGACAAACTGCGGACTTTTATAAAAATGAATACTGTGGACAAACTGTGGACTTTTATAAAAATTAATACTGTGGACAAACTGCGGACTTTTATAAAAATTAATACTGTGGACAAACTGCGGACTTTTATAAAAATTGAGAACTGTGGACAAACTGTGGACTTTTATAAAAATTAATACTGTGGACAAACTGTGGACTTTTATAAAAATTAATACTGTGGACAAACTGCGGACTTTATAAAAATTGAGAACTGTGGACAAACTGCGGACTTTTATAAAAATTAATACTGTGGACAAACTGTGGACTTTTATAAAAATTAATACTGTGGACAAACTGCGGACTTTTCTAAAAATTAATACTGTGGACAAACTGCGGACTTTTATAAAAATTAATACTGTGGACAAACTGCGGACTTTTATAAAAATTTAGAACTGTGGACAAACTGTGGACTTTTATAAAAATTAATACTGTGGACAAACTGCGGACTTTTATAAAAATTAATACTGTGGACAAACTGCGGACTTTTATAAAAATTAATACTGTGGACAAACTGCGGACTTTTATAAAAATTAATACTGTGGACAAACTGTGGACTTTTATAAAAATTGAGAACTGTGGACAAACTGTGGACTTTTATAAAAATTAATACTGTGGACAAACTGTGGACTTTTATAAAAATTAATACTGTGTGGACAAACTGTGGACTTTTCCAAAATTAATACTGTGGACAAACTGCGGACTTTTATTAAAATTAATACTGAGGACAAACTGCGGACTTTTATAAAAATTGAGAACTGTGGACAAACTGCGGACTTTATAAAAATTAATACTGTGGACAAACTGTGGACTTTTTTAAAATTGAGAACTGTGGACAAACTGCGGACTTTTATAAAAATTGAGAACTGTGGACAAACTGCGGACTTTTATAAAAATTAATACTGTGGACAAACTGCGGACTTTTATAAAAATTGATACTGTGGACAAACTGCGGACTTTTTATAAAAATTAATACTGTGGACAAACTGTGGACTTTTATAAAAATTGAGAACTGTGGACAAACTGCGGACTTTTATAAAAATTAGATACTGTGGACAAACTGCGGACTTTATAAAATTGAGAACTGTGGACAAACTGCGGACTTTTATTAAAATTGATAACTGTGGACAAACTGCGGACTTTTATAAAAATTGTGAACTGTGGACAAACTGTGGACTTTATAAAAATTTAGAACTGTGGACAAACTGCGGACTTTTATAAAAATTAATACTGTGGACACAACTGCGGACTTTTATATAAAAATTAATACTGTGGACAAACTGTGGACTTTATAAAAATTAATACTGTGGACAAACTGTGGACTTTTATTAAAAATTAATACTGTGGACAAACTGCGGACTTTTATAAAAATTGAGAACTGTGGACAAACTGCGGACTTTTTATAAAAATTAATACTGTGGACAAACTGCGGACTTTTATAAAATTAATACTGTGGACAAACTGCGGACTTTATAAAAATTAATACCGTGGACAAACTGCGGACTTTTATAAAAATTAAGTACTGTGGACAAACTGCGGACTTTTTATAAAAAATTAGAACTGTGGACAAACTGTGGACTTTTATTAAAATTGAGAATCAGACAAACTGCGGACTTTTATAAAAATTAATACTGTGGACAAACTGCGGACTTTTATAAAAATTAATACTGTGGACAAACTGTGGACTTTTATTAAAATTGAATACTGTGGACAAACTGTAGACTTTTATAAAAATTAGAACTGTGGACAAACTGCGGACTTTTATAAAAATTAATACGTGGACAAACTGTGGACTTTTCTAAAAATTAATACTGTGGACAAAATGCGGACTTTTATAAAATTAGAACTGTGGACAAACTGCGGACTTTTATTAAAATTTGGGCTGTGGACCAACTGTGGACTTTTATAAAAATTAGAACTGTGGACAAACTGCGGACTTTTATAAATTTGAACTGTGGACAAACTGCGGACTTTTTTATAAAATTAGAACTGTGGACAAACTGCGGACTTTTCTAAAAATTAATACTGTGGACAAACTGCGGACTTTTATAAAAATTAATACTGTGGACAAACTGTGGACTTTTGTAAAAATTAACACAAAAGGACAAACTGCGGACTTTTATAAAAATTAATACTGTGGACAAACTGTGGACTTTTATTAAAATTGAGATACTGTGGACAAACTGTGGATCTTTTTATAAAAAATTAATACTGTGGACAAACTGTGGACCTTTATAAAAATTAATACTGTGGACAAACTGCGGACTTTTTTAAAAAATTAATACTGTGGACAAACTGTGGACTTTTATAAAAATTAGAACTGTGGACAAACTGCGGACTTTTTTTAAAAATTGAGAACTGTGGACAAACTGTGGACTTTTATAAAAATTAAACTGTGGACAAACGCGGACTTTTATAAAAATTGAAAACTGTGGACAAACTGTGGACTTTTATAAAATTAATACTGTGGACAAACTGTGGACTTTTATAAAAATTAATACTGTGGACAAACTGTGGACTTTTATAAAAATTGAGAACAGTGGACAAACTGCGGACTTTTATAAAAATTAGAACTGTGGACAAACTGCGGACTTTTATAAAAATTAATACTGTGGACAAACTGCGGACTTTTTAAAAATTGAGAACTGTGGACAAACTGCGGACTTTTATAAAAATTAATACGTGGACAAACTGCGGACTTTTATTAAAATTGAGAACTGTGGAACAAACTGCGGACTTTTATAAAAATTAATACTGTGGACAAACGGTGGACTTTTTATAAAAGGTTAATACTGTGGACAAACTGCGACCTTTGTATAAAAATTAATACTGTGGCACAAACTGTGGACTTTATTAAAATTGAGAACTGTGGACAAACTGCGGACTTTTATAAAAATTATTACGTGGACAAACTGGTAGTCTATAAAAAATTAATACTGTGGACAAACTGTGGACTTTATAAAAATATACTGTGGACAAACTGCGGACTTTTATAAAAATTAATACTGTGGACAAACTGTATATCTTATTAACTGAGAATCAGATTAACTGTGACTTTACAAAACACACAAGGATTAACCATGTGACTTTGAGGAAATTTACAATACTGTAGACAAACAGCGACTTTTTAAAAATTAATACTTATGACAAACTGCAGGCCCTTTTTTAAAAAATTAATACTGTGGACAAACTGCGGACTTTTATAAAAATAATTACTGTGGACAAACTGCGGACTTTTATAAAAATTAATACTGTGGACAAACCGTTAACTTTATAAAAATTAATACTGTGGACAAACTGTAGACCCTTATAAAAATTAATACTGTGGACAAACTGCGGACTTTTAATAAAATTAATACTGTGGACAAACTGCTGACTTATAAAAATTGAGAACTGTGGACAAACTGCGGACTTTTATAAAAATTAATACTGTGGACAAACTGTGGACTTTTTATAAAAATTAATACTCAGGACAAACTG
>JAECXG010000653.1:0-11267 GCA_018152135.1 Drosophila paulistorum
GGGAGAGTTATGTATAACAAAAAAACAATTAAAAAAAATTATATACAAAAGTAATACCTAAACACCCAACGAGATCAGAAAAAAAAAAAATTACATATATAAATACCCAGCGCGATCAGAAAAAAGTAATACCCTACCTAACCTATCTATGGCACATATGTGCAATTAACTCATTCAAAGGAGAAAAAAAGTATATAAGAAAAGAAAAGTGCCAAAGTTTAAAGTAGAAACGGGGAAAAGATCAAGTCTGTACTCCAAAATCGAAAGTTTGCGTCTGTATAAAACAAAAAAAGAAAAAAATCTAAAAATCTAACTGTACCCCTAAGCAAGTTCCCAAATGCAAAAAATAAGTGGCTGATGGCTGTGTAGCGGATTTGTGTCGCGAAAAGAAAAAAAGTACCGCTTATTACCGTCTCTCTCGATACCCAAGAAAAAAAAGTCCAAAGTCAAGAAAGAGAAGCAAAAGTAACATTTTAAGAGAATGGTATAAGCGAAACAATTTTGGATCGTGTTGGATAGTGAACCTGAGTAATGAACTTGACCTAAATTCTGATCAGCTGTGGTTTTTCGTTTTTTTTCTTGTGATTTTTCTTCTTTGGTGAACAATATTTTTAGCTGTTCCAGCGGAAAAGCCATCGAAAACTTGGACCCAATGTTAAAGCTGTGAGTTAAAACGAACTTATTCTTCATTATATTTGATTTCTTATTACGATATTAAAATTTTGTTTGA
Organism: Drosophila paulistorum; assembly: GCA_018152135.1. Lineage (NCBI taxonomy): Eukaryota > Metazoa > Arthropoda > Insecta > Diptera > Drosophilidae > Drosophila > Drosophila paulistorum. The sequence continues at coordinate 731 of JAECXG010000653.1, forward strand.
ACATGGCGTAAATTGGCCTACAAAAAAAAAAAGAGGAGGAGAGGACCCACAAAAAAAAAGGAAAGAACAATTAAGAGAATTATTTAAAAGAAAAAAGTCAGACCACCCCACCACTCCCCTTCGGCCATAATTGTCTCTTCTATGAAGGTTAATTTGGATATGATCGAACAGAAAAGTTAAGAAAAGAAAAAAAACACCCCTAAGTCCCCGAATTTTGTTCGGTTCTATTTACTAATTACGCTTGACGATCCAGTTTTTCACAGCCATAGGTCAATTTTTTGTCAGCTTTCTTTTAGCTTCAAAATACAATTAATACCTCGTTTATTGGGATAATGTATTCCTAATCTCTACTTGGATTAAATTTTTGTCAGTTTCCACTTATAAGCATGCTTGTCCATAATTAAGATAAATTTTTAGTATATGCTTATACATAAATTGGGAAAAAAAAAAATCATATATATATGGTCTTCGTGAAGAGTTAGCGGCTCAATAGGAGTTATGTATAGGAATATTTTTAGTGTTAATAAATTATTTTATAATGTCTTTTTAAAATCTGTTGTTGTTTGATCTCTGCAGGCTACTCCGTAGATAGAGTTAGGTTTCACACACAAAGGGGTCTTGCAAAAATTTTCTTTTTTTGGTACATGCAAGGCCAAGGAAGGTCGAGCAGATAGAGTCCTCCCTAGACCATCTGAGGAATCTCGTGTGTTTTTTGTTGACGGTAATGGAGGATATTTTCTGTTTTCTTTCTTTCTTCTTTTATTGTGGATTCTCGGTTTGTTGTTGTGGCATTCGCAAGCCGCATTTTTATTGTAATAATAAGCGGTAGGCCTCAGCCTAAGGAAATAAAAAGCAACAACCCACACTCGTGGCCGACGAGCCTTCAGTAGCCGAATTCCTTACGGCGTGCACACCTTATTGAGGGCAGACAACTAGCCTACACGTGCTCGTTGCACGTTACAATTATTATTAATTTTGCGCCCAACGTGGGGCCACAAATTCTTTGTAGCTCACGATAATCTTCCATAATCCATCTTCCTTCACTTCAAAATAAACTTTACTTTTCACTATTTTATATTTCGGTACTTCACACTTCTCTATTTCTTTTAATAGTCCTGTTAATTGGAACAACAGCTGTTTAGCGATTCTGTTTCTTGGGAATTTTAGTATTTTAAAAGCCAAACTACATTTGTTTTTATGCTCAAGAGGAGTTAGAGGATTACAGGTAAAATTGTACGATGCGATTAACTGTCCCTGCTCCTCTAGGTCTGATTAAATTCCCCTCTCGTCATGTCCTTAAAACTGTCTATAATGCAACGCTGGTAAACCTCTAAATGGCTTTACAAAGCTGTGAGTGGTCCAATTCGTATAGACAGAAGTTTAAGGATTATGTTACATTTCCTTAGCGTGGTTGTTTAGACACATAAGACGTTGGATGTTTTGGTAGTTTTTTTTTTTTAACCATTCGTTTATTTTTATAACCTCCCTGAAGTCGGCAACTTAACGCTTTTACTACACTCTTCTAACGTGTTTATTTTTGAATACTAGGTACCTTTTTAGGTTCAAAAAATTAATTCGCTTGGAACCAGATGCAAAGTTGCCTAAAATTTTCCCTGGCCGATTTAGTTATTCACGATAATCATGTTTATCTTTCTATTCTTCTAACTAAGCTCGTCACAAAAATAAACTCTGGACTACAATTAGGGAGTCAAGCTAGCTGGGGGATCAAACAGTTTATTACTATAAATATCTAAGTTCACAAACATTTTAATTCTCAAGTTAATAATTAGATCCAACATTTCGATAGGTCGAGATATTAATATAGTAAATTTAAAAATATAGAAAAAAATGTCAGATAATGAAGAGCCAGGCCCAGCGGCAGCCGAATCCCCTCTCTAGCAAAGCTATAGCCACGTCAGAGCTTTGCTAGGCCAAAGTGGACACGAGTTCCACAAAATCATACATAAGACCGTATTTACAATCAAAAAACACTTGCCCAGTCTGCTCAACTGTTATAATATCACAGCAAGCAGCACCGCCTCCAATAGTAGCAGGAGGGAAAAACTAGGCAACAGACCAGACAATTGAGCGAAGCAGCAACGAGTAGTGACCAAAACATATCGGAAGGCTTGAATGTCCAAGCCTCTACCTCTAATCGAGGTCCTGGAGGATTTTTCTACGGCTCTGAAAACGATGCCAAAACGAACTTCTCACACAATTAACAGAAAGAATGGTTCAAATGATCATAGCCAATGTATCCGCTCAGTTAGCAAACGCGCGGTCAGTCAATACAAATAAGGATGAATGCGCGCGACAATGGAGTGGGGGATGCCCAAAAAGAGTTTCGTAGGGAGGACGTTCATTATCGCCTCTAAGTAGACCACCATCGTCGAGACCAGCCGCCTCAGATATAACACAAGGCCTGATAAAGTGGGCCATGTAATGAACAATTGGAAACTTAGGTTTTCGGGAGCCTCTGAAACGCTAAGTGTTGACTCTTTCATCTATCGGGTAGAAGCTCTAACCCACATCAGACGTTAGGGAAATTTTTCATTACTGTGCAGCAATATATCAACCCTTTTTGAGGGCAAAGCCTCCGATTTTTATTGTAGATACCACAAATCAGTTGGATCAATTAGATGGAATGAATTGTGCATAGGTCTAAGAAAGGTCCAGGTCGATGTTGATATTCGGCAATTGATTAGGGATCGCAAACAAAAGAAGAAACTTTTTGTATTTTCGATGCTATTCAAAGGCTAACTGATAAGTTAAGAGCAACCACTCTCTTCTAAAACTCTTATCGAGATCGTTCGTCGAAACTTAGTGATCATTCCAACATGAATTCTAAACTTGGAGATAGAATTCGATGGAATCACTTCGCGACATCTGTGAAAAAGAGAATGTTTCTTTGAGGAAGTGCGTCGATCGCAGGATACCAAAAAATTGGCCAGATCGGAAGCTGTTGCTTGAAATTATGGAGGTTTTCAGCGATGATGCAGAAGAATTTTCCGATGCCGAATTGGGCGTGAAATAGGAGCAATAACCTTGGTATGTTTGCCGACAAAGAAGGCCACCGATACCACGACTGCAGCGCAAAACGAAAAATCTTTGTTATGGATTGTGGAGCAGTGGACACGTATAAACCATCATGCAAAAAATGACAAAAAAAACGGCAAGGAGAACACTGCAGCATCTCGTCATGAACGAGCAGTGTTCCGGCGAAGATATCGACGAAAAGATTAGCTCCCAGCACACTGGCAAAAGTAGTTGGGCATTTCAAAGCGGATTAAGGCGAGGGCGAAATGAGGTCTGGCCCCAAAAATTGATCCAAATCCAAAAACGACCCAATAGAAATTTGTAAGGGGAAAATTTTGTAAGTTCATCACGCAGTTCCCGTCGCATAAAGGCCCATTATCAAACAATCAAGGGAGTATGTGAGATTAGGAGTAGGGGTCGAGATCCGGACCATACGCGGAGGTGAACCTGTTAGATAAAAGATAGTAGGCTTAGTAGATACAGGAGCGGTAATGAGCTGCATTGTTGGTCAATTCGCTATTGATATAATTCGTAGCAGGGTGCCTTTAAAAATTGGATCAAGCAGCCTTGTACCGCCGATGGTCCAAGGTCAAAAGGTTCTTGGCGAGGTGGTTAACGGTAAATTTAAAGTAATTAAGGATTTAGTTTTATGTGTAGTACCTACTCCTAAGACAGGATTATATTTAGGCATGGATTTTGCAAAACATTTCGCATATTACCCGAGGAGTGGAGCTTTCAGAAATTAGCTTGAACACAGGAAAGCACATTCTCACGGTTAGTCAGGAAGCCAGTTTAAATAGTATAATTTCTAAACTCCCAGCTTTTCGATTATGGGTTTGGGAAAACAGTACGCTTTCTCACACCATTGATGTGGGAAACGCTAACCCCTAAGCAAAGGCACTTTCCAGTTTCTCTAGCCGTGGAAAAGTTGCTATATGGTGAGGTAGATCGAATGCTAAAGCTGGGAGTAATAGAGGAAGTCAGATAGCGCTTGGTCTTCTCCAGTCGTACTGGTGCAAAAGCCTGGTAAGTTAGACTTTGTTTAGATAGTCGAAGGTTAATGAGGTGACTGAAAAGGATGCATATCCTTTGCCGCAGATCGATGGAGTCCTCGGGCGATTGCCTTAGGCGGTATTCATCACCAGCCTTGACCTTAAAGACGCTTTTTGGCAAATCCCACTTGAAATCTCAAGAGACAAGACAGCATTACCGTACCCGGCGAGGCCTTTATACCAATTTAAAGTCATGCCATTTGGCCTCTACAACGCTCCCCAAACTATGTCAAGGCTCATGGACAAAGTGATACCAGCATCTTTGAGGAACGAAGTGTTCGTGTATCTGGATGATTTACTGGTCATCTCAGACACATTTGAGTCACACATGAGTTTTGGGATCGGTAGCCGAACATATCAGACAAGCAGGACTGACCTTAAATGTGGAGAAAGAAAGTTTTGCATGCAATCAGTTAAGTATTTGGGGCATATAATTGGTGGAGGAGGCATTCGCACTGATCCTGACAAGATCTCGGCGATTACCGAGTTCCCGCTGCCGAGAACTTTGCGAGCCCTAAGAAGCTTTTTGGGTTTGGCAGAGTGGTATAGAAAATTTATGCAGAATTTTGCTTCCTTATCTGCACCCCTAACTGATTTAATAAAAAGTAAAGAAAAAGTTTGTTATGACTCCCATTTTATATACATTGCGATGCAAGTAATACTGGAGTAGGAGGGGTACTTGTCCAGAAAAATGAAGAAGGAGACGAGATGCCAATAGCGTTTGTGTCAAAAAAATTAAATAAGGCTCAACGTAATTACACGGTAACCGAGTTAGAGTGCTTAGCGGCATTGGTTAGCATAAAAAGATTCCGAGCTTATGTGGAAGGCCACGAATTCACAGTGATAACGGATCACGCATCGCTAAAGTGGCTTATGTCCCAGAATGACTTGCATTCGAGGCTGGCCAGATGGGCTCTAAAGTTGCAAGGATTTCGTTTTCACATCGAGCATCGAAAGCTTAATATTGTGCCGGATGCTCTTTCTAGAATTCACCAAGAGGACACAGCAGCCATAGACTGTAAACATGGGCTTCTGGTAGATCTGGATTCACCTCAATTTAAAACAGAGGGAATATTTGGAACTAGTGGAGAAGGTCAGATACAACCAAGAGCATTTGCCAGATGTGAAAGTGGTGGATAATTTGGTTTATCGGAAAGCTGAGCACACAAATGGCGACACTCTGCATGATTCATTTGTTTGGAAACTTTGGATACCTTTAAACTTAGTGCAAAAAATATTAAAGCAAGCTCATGATGATCCACTCGCCTCCCATGGTGGAATTCATAAGACTCTCGAACGCATTAGAAGGTATTATTATTGGCCAGGATTAGTTAACGACGTGAAGTCATACATAAACGCATGCAGTGAATGCAAGGCCACTAAAGCTCCGAACTATAGCCTGAGACCACCTATGGGAAAACCGCTAGAGTCTGAAAGATTCTTTCAAAGACTTTTTATAGATTTCCTTGGCCCTTACCCAAGATCCCGTAGTGGGAACATAGGAATTTTCATTGTTCTCGACCATTACTCAAAATTTGTTTTTCTCAAAGCGGTGAAGAAGTTAACGGCCGATGTGGTGGTTAAATATATGCGGGAGGAACTATTTCACACCTTCGGAGTCCCAGAGGTTATAGTGTCAGACAATGGGTCACAATTTAAAGCTGACAAATTTCAAGCATTAATAAAGTCACTTAAAATCTCCCATACCCTCACAGCTGTGCATACTCCTCAGGCAAACGCATCTGAACGGGTAAACCGTTCAGTAATAGCCGCCATCAGGGCGTATGTACGGCCTGATCAAAAGGATTGGGATGAGAATTTGAGTAGCATTTGTTGTGCTCAGAGATCCGCAATTCATTCAGGGATAGGGTCCACACCATACTACATGGTCTTTGGGCAACAAATGATCACGTCTGGGGGTACTTATCCGTTATTACGGAAGCTCAGCATGCTGGAAGATCGAACTATTACATTTACCAAGGAGGATTCCCTTGAATTAATGCGGAAACGGGCAATTAAAGTAATGCAGAACCAAAATAATCGGAATGAGAAACGCTACAATTTGAGAGCAAGGGAAATTTCGTATCAAAATGGTCAAGAGGTTTTCCGGCGAAATTTTAAGCAGAGCAACTTTCAAGAAGGGTATAACTCCAAGCTGGGTCCCGCCTTTGTAAAAGCTAGAGTTCGGCGGAAAATAGGCAACTCCATATGAATTGGAAGATTTGCAGGGCAAATTAATTGGTAGATACCATGGAAAAGACATCCGACAATAACAGCTACCAGAGTCAGCCATTGGAGTTTCAGTTCGCCTCAACCCCAAGTCTGATTTTGGCAGGGGGAGTTGAAATGTGTATCTTGTAGCTGTTGGAGAGAGAGGCGTTTGTATGCCCCGCCCTAGAGTATGCCATAGTTTCGTTTGGGTACATTTGTTTCTCTTGGAAGGGGGCATGAGGCCAAAGGGTAAAGAGAGACCTTGGAAGGAGAGCTAGGATAGGTCAGCATCAAAAGTGAGAGGAATTATCCGGGGGTAAAAAAACTAGAAAGAACGCTGCTTCGGGTATAAATAGAGGCGATATGGTCGCCATACTTTTTCACAAAACAAAATCTGCCTGGCAACAAGTCAAATCCAAAAGGAAGAGAAATTACAATTGTTTTTTTCTACCCTACATACATACATATATTATTTATATTAAAGTAAATTACCCGAAGCAATCGAAAGATTGCAGATTGCAACTTATTTCGTTTTTTTTTTTAAATCTGCAAATACAAAAAGGTAAGGAAAAAAATTTTAAGAAAAAATTGCGTGAGCGCTGGCAGAAAAAAAATTCAAAGTCCTTTTTCATAGGCATATAAATTTCCCAACATAACTAATAAATGACGTCACAGTGGCCAACCAGCTGCGATAGAAGAGAGGCCACCTAACGCATAATTCGCAAATCTTTTTGGGAGAGGCTGGAGTGTGGTGATTTATGGGAGCGGAGTTAGTAGCAGCCAAACGTCGGGCGAGAATACAACAAAACGAGCTATGGAAGTTAACTTCGGCCTTGCCGAAGTTTATATACCCTTGCAGTTCTTTATTATATTTAATTCGATAAGAAAAGTGAAATTTCATACATCAACAGCATTAGTTGCCGTATTATGAATATGCTCAAATATTTTTCAAACTACTGAATTCAAAACACATTTAATGATTATTTAACAATATATGATATAGTAGTCCGATCCCGATGATTTTCATACTTTATCTCACACAGGTAATAAAGAGTCTCCAAAAAAAATTTCAACCCGATATCTCTTAAGATGGCTGAGTAAAACGCATTTTCAAAACACATTTAATGATTATTTAACAATATATGATATAGTAGTCCGATCCCGATGATTTTCATACTTTATCTCACACAGGTAATAAAGAGTCTCCAAAAAAATTTCAACCCGATATCTCTTAAGATGGCTGAGTAAAACGCATACTTCAAACTACTGAATTCAAAACACATTTAATGATTATTAAACAATATATGATATAGTAGTCCGATCCCGATGATTTTCATACTTTATCTCACACAGGTAATAAAGAGTCTCCAAAAAAAATTTCAACCCGATATCTCTTAAGATGGCTGAGTAAAACGCATACGCACAGACGGACGGACAGACGGACAGACTGACATGGCTATATCGACTCAGCTTCTCAAGCTGATCAAGAATATATATACTTTATGGGGTCGGAAACGTCTCCTTCTGTGCGTTACAAACATCTGACCAATTTTATAATACCCTCTGCAAGGGTATAAAAACGAGCTATGGAAGTTAACTTCGGCCTTGCCGAAGTTTATATACCCTTGCAGTTCTTTATTATATTTAATTCGATAAGAAAAGTGAAATTTCATACATCAACAGCATTAGTTGTCGTATTATGAATATGCCGCAAAAGTACTAAATACAATACTAATCTATCGAAAATCATCGAAGTTAAAATTTCTAAAATTGGACACCACAATTGCCAACGGCTCACACACACACACACATACAATTTATGAATCCGTGCTGTGTGTGTATGCATGTGTTCTGTTGATTTGATGATGACGTAGTAGGCAGCAAGCAGCGCTGCCGGCAGCGCTTGAACCGATTTGTTCTGACTGTAACTTGTGTTCTATTTATCCGATCAGGTTCAAATTTTGGGATCTGAGATTTTATACCAAATTCTATTATATTGGTAATTTCATGGGGATACTCCAATTTTTATTTTATAAAATTTTTTTGCAAAAATTTTTGTTCCAGAGCTATATGATATAGTAGTCCGATCCCGATGATTTTCATACTTTATCTCACACAGGTAATAAAGAGTCTCCAAAAAAAATATCAACCCGATATCTCTTAAGATGGCTGAGTAAAACGCGTACGCACAGACGGACGGACAGACGGACAGACGGACATGGCTATATCGACTCAGCTTCTCAAGCTGATCAAGAATATATATACTTTATGGGGTCGGAAACGTCTCCTTCTGTGCGTTACAAACATCTGACCAATTTTATAATACCCTCTGCAAGGGTATAAAAAAAAAGAACGGAGCCCCGAGATCGCAGCCCAACGACGGGGGTAACCTGCCTGTATGTATAACAAAAAAACAATTAAAAAAAAATTATATATAAAAGTAATACCTAAACACCCAGCGAGATCAGAAAAAAATATCTGATATCTGAATATATATATATATAAAAATAATAAAATATATATATTGGTAAATTTCATGGGGATACTCCACTTTTGCAAAAATTTTGTTCTAGAGCTATATGATATAGTAGTCCGATCTGACAATTTTCATACTCTATTATCTCCCGGCTAAAAGTAACTAAATATGAAATTTCATTCCGATAGCTCTTAAGATGCCAGCGTGAAGTTGGTTTGCACAGACGGACGGACGGACGGACGGACAGACGGACATGGCTATATCGACTCAGCTTCTCATGCTGATCAAGAATATATATACTTTATGGGGTCGGAAACGTCTCCTTCTGTGCGTTACAAACATCTGACCAATTTTATAATACCCTCTGCAAGGGTATAAAAATTACATATATAAATACCCAGCGCGATCAGAAAAAAAAAGTAATAGCTACCTACCTATCTACATATGTACATATGTGCAGTTAACTCCTTAAGAGGAGAAAAAAAAGAATAAGTATATAAGAAAAGAAAAGTGTAAAGTTTAAAAGTAGAAACAAAAAAGATCAAGTCTGTATAAAATCGAAAGTTTCGTCTGTATAAAACAAAAAAAGAAAAAAATCTAAAATCTAACTGTACCCCTAAGCAAGTTCCCCATTATAAAAATAAGTGGCTGATGGCTGTGTAGCGGATTTGTGTCGCGAAAAGAAAAAAAGTACCGCTTATTACCGTCTGATACCCAAGAAAAATAAAAGTCAAAGTCAAAAAAAAGAGAGAAGCAAAAGTAACATTTTAAGAGAATGGTATAAGCGGGAGTAATTTGTGGATCGTGTTAGGATAGTGAACCTGGGTAATGAACTTGACCTAAATTCTGATCAGCTATGGTTATTTTCGATTTTTTTCTTGTGATTTTTCTTCTTTGGTGAACAATATGTTTTAGCTGTTCCAGCGGATCGAGAAGCGCTTCATCGATGGACCCAATGTTAAAGCTGTGAGTTAAAACGAACTTATTCTTCATTATATTTGATTTCTTATTACGATATTAAAATTTTGTTTGAACATGGCGTAAATTGGTTTCACAGCCATAGGTCAATTTTTTTTGTCAACTTTCTTTTAGCTTTAAGTAATACAATTAATACCTCGTTTATTGGGATAATGTATTTCCTAATCTTTTACTTGGATTAAATTTTTTTTTGTCAGTTTCCACTTATAAGCATGCTTGTCCATAATTAAGATAAATTTTAGTATATGCTTATACATAGATTGGGAAAAAAAAAATCATATATATATGGTCTTCGTGAAGAGTTAGCGGCTCAATAAGGGGTTATATATAGAATATTTTTTAGTGTTAATAAATTATTTTATAATGTCTTTTAAAATCTGTTGTTGTTTGATCTCCTGCAGGCTACTCCGTAGATAGAGTTAAGGTTTCACACACAAGGGGTCATGCAAAATTTTCTTTTTTTGGTACATGCAAGGCCAAGGAAGAGTGGGCAGATAGGGAGTCCTCTAGACCATCTGAGGAATCTCGTGTGTTTTTGTTGTTGATCGGTAATGGAGGATATTTTCTGTTTTCTTTCTTTCTTCTGGTATTGTGGATTCTCCGGTTTAGTTATGGCATTCGCAAGCACGCATTTATTGTAATAATAAGCGGTAGGCCTCAGCCTAAGGAAATAAAACAACAACCCACACTCGTGGCCGACGAGCCAGTAGCCGAAATTCCTTACAGTGTGCACACCTTAGCTGAGAGACAACAACTAGCCTACACGTGCTCGTTGCACGTTACA